>CAJQUW010006835.1:0-189158 GCA_907163375.1 Prostheceraeus crozeri | reverse complement strand
AAGTACTGAGTTTCTAAATCTCAAATTATTCTTGATGTCTCTTCTTATTTACTTTGCAGCTTCTGGCTATTGCTATTGCCTCTTCTTGACGTGCTTCCAACAATTGTACCCGTCTCATTTTTTCTTGCTTCTTTTGCGTCATCTTTTCTTCTTTTTTTCTGAGCGGAAAACAAAAATAGTCCAACAACTAAAATTTCATGAGAAACATAATTTTCTCAAATCGCAGGTTGTAAAACCTGAAATAAAACTATTTTGAAAAAAAGCGATGCTATACAAGATACGTAAAACTTGACATTTCAAAATTCGAGTATAATTCGGGTATTTGCCGAAATTTTCAAATTCGGGTATGTGTGGCCACCCTGTAATATTCACCACACATGGCGTAGTGCGACAACTAAATGATTTTATTTTTAAGTAAAGAAATCACGTGAAGTTGAAGTTGATGATTCACGTGTTTTGTGAGCTTTGTATTCATACGAAGTCAACGACTTCAAAATGGCTATAGACTTCTTAACTTTCTTCTCTCCTAATAGACGAAACCTTTTCTTCAGTCGAATATCGTCGAGATGAACTTTCAAGCAATCTTGTAGCTTTTTATAGATGACAGGAAACTTGTTCTGCTCTATTAATTCCTTGATGGAAATCATAAAGCCAAATGAGTGATCTGTTTAATGAACACAAGGAAAGTAATTATGAGGGAAGAACGAACGATAATCGAGGCCTCTTGTTTATTGCTTCTTTCACCGATGCATTTTCGAAAATAGTTCTGTCATTAAAGGCATTAGAGAAATAGTTCAAGTGTTTGTTTCTCAGGCTTCATGCTGCTGTGTAGCGGAGATAACTGTCCGCTCGTACATGTGTGATACAGCCGGATACATGCCATTTATGTTATGATTCTGTCCACATCTCTATTCACTTCTCGTTCTAAGGGGATTTCTCTCATGCAATGGACATACTCTAGCGGTCTAACTATCAATTCAACATCATGGAAACATCAAGACGATGGACAGACTTTGTCGAAAATTTAGGACATTCACTGGAATGGAAACACATATAGAGAAGTTCGCAGTTTTTCTTTTCACATTTGAATATTCTATTAAATGTATTATTTTCAATTATTAAATTATATTTAAGTTTCGAAGAATTCAGATGATTGCGAAAAAGTTCTCTCGATAATGTCGGGTCCTCCGATCATTATTAGAAAAGTTAGCAATCGCACGAAAAAACGTTCAGAAACTTTTTTGCAGAATTTGTCATTGACTGTCTCTCTTTGCTGTGTGAGCCGGTTGATAACAGTCACTAAAACTTGGCGCAATTTGTAGTGTTTAATGTTGAACTGGCTGCTCATTGTTCGATTGCTATAGTATTATGTCAGCAGACTGTGCCATTTCATTAACGCTACATGTTCCAATTCTTCCTTTCTAGCAAAACAGAAGAAGAGACGACCTTTCTAATTCTGTGGTCATCTCATGTCCTCTCTACACAACACAGATATCCGACCTCTATGGACAGACGAGTGCCATCATAGTCATCTCATGTCCTCTCTACACAACACAGATATCATGTCTATGATCAAATTGCGATGTGATTGCAGATCACCTGTGTACAAATGGCTCCGATCGTGTTTCCATCTTATATACAGAAATGGCATTTTGTTTTCGGCGACGATGCTTTCTTCACCCCGAGACACTCAATGAGACATTCCCACCAGACAAAAGCGTGTTGAAGTGGCGGGTGAAGTTCTATTCAGAGGCATTGTGGTCTCTTGTGATATCATTACAGCACTTGAAAGACATTTTCCGGAATTCTCTTGACATTTTTCTCATGCGTGTCACTCAATATCACCTGAATGGTTTTCTATTTCAACAGACATTCACTATTTCCATGTGAAGTTATATAACTCAATTCTTCAATGCGTACAGTGTGGCCCTCGACTGATAATTGAAAGTGGTCCCCTGGAGTTACCTGATTTTAGTTAGTAATTTCCGTTTTTGGAGCATAACTTGTTGTAAATGTTTCAGCTTACTATTGTTGATCAATTCCAGATATCCACCAGTTCTAGATAGTATATATATTAGGTACAGTAGCAACTTAGCATCTATTAAATCCCCAATGTCTATACAGTTTCGATTTTATTCAATGAACATAAGTGGAGACCACCTGTGAGATATGCAGTTTGTACACTTTTGGAGAAATGTACACGAATTTGACTGATCATGATAGCAATACAGAATAAAGAACAGTATTCCACAAATCCTCCATGTCATGACAACTGGGAGAGGTAATATGGTTTTTTGAATTAGCAATTCGATGGGCTACCATTAAAGCTCAGGTTTAAGGTTATTTTCTCAAGGGTGATCTCGTAATCAAAGAAACTGATTGCAATGACCTTTAACAGATGTAAATGGGTCCACATTACTATTCAGATTCCAGAAATGACGCCTTGTGAATCATAAAATCATGCCGCTGGAAATTGAATTGAAAACATGACATCTCAGCTGAGAAGCACTAGAAGACCTGCAGGAACTTGCATTATAAAGCAGTTCATGAAACTTCCTTGATCATCAGATTAATTTTCGCTTAATTAAGATGGTTGTCAGTAAATATTCATTCCCCCTGATATCCAACTTGTTGCATACTACTTATAAAGGGCCTTCATGTTGTCAGTATAAAAATTTGCAAAACATTTATCTTTTTCAAAGCTGCTCAAATATTTTTTTGGACCACAGGAACACAATCTCCGTAAAAACTAAATCTTTTGATATAATAATGTACACTGTACACAGATACTTTTTTGAGTCGACACTTTACCTATATTTCCTTACTCTATGGTACTACAACTTTCAGATTTATTCTGTTAATAAGTAAAAAAAGATTTTCTTAAATAATTATTTAGTTACGTGTGGCAGCGGAAATTCTAAACCGAATAATTGCAATCTGATACGAGTCAAACCATGGCCCATATGTTTTGATACAGTAGTGGGACATGATTAACAGTACAGCAGTGTTCCAGGTCACTAGGACGACGTCTATTGAAACAAACAAACTTCAATGCGGGTGTCTATTCTACGTTTAGGACCTCATGTCAAATCTGCACATCACACATAAGGAGAGAACTTACCGACATTCGTTCACTATGAAGTTGCATGGCTTCCAGTGCGTCATTCAGATGGGATTTCTGTAACGGAGAAAAAAATCGTCAATTGCACAATATATCCTGATCATCATCTTGCAAAATTTCATCTATGAAGATGTGGAGATGGAACGAAAAATGACATCTTTAGGACGAGGAAAATGTGCAAGAGGAAAGATTCTCTTACGGTCAATTATACGAAATCTGTTCGAATAGTCTGTTTTTCCATTTACGGTGCATCTGCTTTCTGCAATGTCGGCCAAAAGGCCTCTCGGCATCAGTTAAATTAGTTAAATGCTTTGACTGCAAATTGAGAGGCAGCCTCATGTTAATGGAAAGTTCATTGCGTCGATGATTCGATATCTACACTGCAATGCAGTGTGTGGACTGGATACTGTTGGTCTGCTGAGCTTCGAATCACAACTGGCACTGAAAGAACTATTTATTTCAACGGTGGATTTATCTGATAGGACGGTTCGCTCCACGTGACGATTAGATACATGCTGGTCAACTTTAGTTATTACCAAATACGCCATGAACATCGTTCACTGTTGAAAATCTTCAAGTTTTATGGGGC
This sequence comes from Prostheceraeus crozeri, assembly GCA_907163375.1. Classification (NCBI taxonomy): domain Eukaryota; kingdom Metazoa; phylum Platyhelminthes; order Polycladida; family Euryleptidae; genus Prostheceraeus; species Prostheceraeus crozeri. Next base: position 185,448 of record CAJQUW010006835.1, on the reverse strand, counting down.
ACATCGTTATGTCCGGTTAATACGAGACAGATTTCTTTAATCGAAATTAGATTATATCCGAGGCCTCCAAATGCATTTGATGATTTTATCAAGTGTGATTATCTTAAGCGGGTTGACGGTGATCTGTCAAGAGAAAGTGTTTTCATAACATCAATACAATGCCGCTCATCATGATTACTAGAAAGATAGATGAATTAGGAAATCCAAGATCACAGACGACATACTAATTCTACAGCAGGAGAAAAAGACGATGGAAGAAAATGCTCGCATGTCATTCCAATGAAAGTACGGAAAACGCGGAATTCCAACTTCTTATCGTGGAGTACAACCCCTTTGTAGGCCTAGTGGGAGACCAAGGTCCCAACATTTTGAATGTTAATTAACATGTATTTTAGTAGAAATTGATACAAGAAACTTATATTGCTTGAGCCCTGCACTAAAGGTCTTTTCCAGTTCAGTGGACTGGATGGCCAGGTGATGTCACTCAGTACATAAAAATCTCAGGCCTATCTGTATATAAGTCCAGCAACACGAACCAGCTATACATAATACAATTCACCAAAATTCTTTAACCGGCAAGTATTGAGATAATTTAGCGTTGTTTTGCTACTACAAGGGCCACAAAAAAGAAATTGCAACTGAATCGGGCTAGCCTATCAATTAATTGCAATTACACATGGTTATCGCTTGAATAGACAGACTACTTCGTTATGCTGAATATTCCAGTTTGATGTTTCACTTCAACTTACTTGGCTACATACAGCTTCACTAGTCACATAAATGGCGGATTCTGACCATTTCTCAAGGCGATAATAGATAATTTGTTTTTTCACAAGTAACCCGGCAATTGACAAATTTATCAAATCTCAACACATGTAGCTACCACGAGACATGCTTGTGGTGACACGTTGTATCACCTCTTAACGTATTTTCCTTGGAAAAATATTCGTTGTGATATTCTTATATTCATGCTTAGGCCTGCTGGACCTTATCAGTCGTAGGTAGGCTAGAACCACCTACGTTGGTAACTTGCGAGAAACTTTTAATGAGTAGCGCCTGCGTGAAGCGCCTAATTAAGTCTGCGTTAAAGCAGTACCTTCGCGGCTCATTCACGCTCTCAACAGATGGTCCGGTGGCCTTGTGGCTAGAGGGTATGCCTGTACGTCCTCTAGCTCCAACGTCGCAGGTTCGAACCTAACCGCGAAAGATGAGGCTCAACATGTCTCGTAGTGGATTTGATAAATAATTTAGCAGTATTACACCCAAGCTTTTTCCATTAAGAAGGGATCAAATACACTCACTATGCTCACTTAATATTTATGATTGTTTATGTCCAATTGTCATCGAATTTAATAAAAGAATATGCTTTGCTGGACGCCAGCACCGCGATTTCTGAACGTGATTGAGTAATCTATTTATAATCGCAGATAACATCTTGGTTCATTCTTCCTCATAGTACGTGCACGATTATTACACTATAAAAGGACATTTCTTACGACGCACTTATGACGCAATTCCTTTGTCATCGATTCTCATATTCTTCTTTCATTGTGTTGGGCTTTGTATGACGATTCTGCAAGATTTCTTTTGCTTTGACTATCGTAGACATCTTCAATTGTACAGATTTTGATATTAGAAAGAGAATTCATGAATAAATCAGATAAAGAAATCCGTAACAGAAAGTCAACATGATTCTTCACAATGGATGCGTTCACCTGAGTTGAATTTCTTCACTGTCACTTTGTGGCCTCCCTGCCCTGTGCTGTGTGATGTGTCGAGCTTGGTCTTTGCAGCAAGTCTTTCGGAGATCTAACTACTATTTTTAGCATATTGACAGCGCGTCATGTTGGCAGAGTAATTTAGTCATGTTGCTATTGTTTGTATCACCCTTAATCACGTGCAAATCCACCAGTTAATAAAATTCTCCACTCTTACCATAGCACCTGATGATTCGGATCCTCTATCGTCATGGCTACTAAAATATAGTTATACGGCAGCAACATCCGGACAATGTTCCAAAGAATGCATTCTACATAAATGTATTTACCATATTTGTTGCACCATATTGATGATAGTTTAATATACTATAGGCCTGCTGAGAAATGCGAAGTGTATCAAACTGAATGGTGGAATTTACATCAATGAATTTTCAACAGCTTTCTTTGGAATCACAAGCATGACACGATATTCGACAACATCAAAATAAACATGTATAAGAGAATCCTTTCTTGCATCCTCGTTGATCGAGTATGAGGCTTTCGATTCATTCAGAGGCACCTGCTTTTTATGCTTCACTCAGTCGTTAAAACTTCAGCAAGACCTATTTCATTGACATGACTTTTCGTGCACTGAAAGTAGGAATGATATAACATCATTTCATACAGGGGGAGCTATAAACAGTGTCGACCTATGCTCATGAACGTGTGCCGTTCATAAACACTGTACACCGACAGCCGCGACGATATATCGTCTTTCGTTTACAACAAACTGACATCGGACTCGTAGAATATTGAAGGAAACAAGGTGTCAAGATCTATGTACATCAATTCCGCTGTTCATGTGTAGATTTCGAATGAGTCAATTCTTCTACTATTCGTTTTTTGAATGATTCTATTATTCACTTTTTATGACTATAATTTCAGTGTGCTGTGGTATCAGATTTGATTCCACTGACCATTCTCAGTGTAGTAGTCATACTTGAAATCAAGTTCTATTGCATACATGGTAATGCTCATCAACAATTAATTGTGGCTTGTTCGCGTCGGTTGAGAATGATTGAATAATGAGAAAAATTTGCGATGAATGAAATCAAAACTGACACCGTGACCATATTTCTGTTGAACATCGACAAACGTAAACAAATGAAGGCTTACGTGCATAAAATAAGGAAGATTTTCCTCCGAACGTAACTTTTTCTTTGTATCTTGGAGAGGGCATTGTACAATTCTAGGTAACTTCAAAGGTGATTATAAAGGATAACTTACAGAGCCCCGGGCCTGCTATGAACTAGATTTAGGCATGATATAACCGTTTTAAACCATGTCTGTTTGACGTTGATCAACCAAGATATTCTTGATTTGTAGAAATCCGAGTAAACAGATCCCTCTCAGGTGTTTATGTTCCATGTCACTATCACATATACATGTATACATAGGAAAATTACATAGTAGAGTCAAACAGGCATGATTTAAGGAACTGTTAATTATGAAAATATACCATTATGAAGTCAAGAAGAGAAGCAGTGAAGATGTTCAACGGCCTTCTGCTTGGGTCCGGCCTGCTTTAACTCTCAAAATTGATTGCTTTGCCTTCACACAACATGACATAGGCATGTGATATGGGAATCCCACACCTTTGCTTTGCAGCATCCGTTTTGTATTAACAGAAGTGAACACAAAGTTGGGTTCAGAAGAAGACTTGTAGAAATTGTTATTTTGGGTAGACTTTCTCTACTACATGTTTGATCAAATTTGCGGGCTATTTCTTCTTTGGAAGATTATTAGAGGGAATGATAAAGTCCTAAACATCAAGAGTCTACAGCATGGAAATGACCTGACGAGGAATTTCCACCAAAACTTTGTCCTGTGTTTAGAGACAGCAAACTTCTCATTGGTTGCTTTGTGAAACGTAGATTCAAAGACTGCAAATTTAGCTATGGGCCTAATTGTGTCACATCACATTTGAATGAACATTTTGCTCTCTTTATCACTGCCGATAACACAGCAAGAATAAAAGGATATCAATGCGTAGTCTCATTAGAAAGATGTCCACAGACTTGAACAAATTAAGCGCGAAAATTCCTTGGCAGACGCAGATGCTGCTTTTTGCACTACAAGGGCTCGTCATTAGGGCTTGGAATGCTCCAACATAGCTTAAAATGGCTGAACAAACTGAAGGAATTTTCGTGCACAGTTTGTTCAAGTCTGAAGACATCTTTCTAATGAGATATCTTTCTATGAGTCATGGTGTGAATCTGATTGCATAGTTCATGAAATATTTAGTATCTGACGTATAATGACGTCTTTATCCCACTCGCATTAAACACACGATTCCACAAAAGTGTGAATCACAGAATTAGACAGGTCGTCTCTTCTTCTGTTTGATTAGAAAGGAAACATTGGAGCATGTGACGTTCATGAAATGGCACAGTCTGCTGACATAATACCATAGCAATCAACCGGATCACACAGCAAAGAGAGACAGTCGATGTCAAATTCTTAAAAGAAGTTTGTGAACGGTTTTTCGTGCACCTGCTAACTTTTCTAATAATGATCGGAGGGCCCAACATTATCGAGAAAACCTTCTCGCAGTGACATGAATTCTTCGAATCTGAAGGAATCGTGGCGATCGGAGCATTTTGAATGAATTCACAGTAATCCGCAAGCCAGGCGCACGACTATCTCTGTAAAGATATTAAAAATGTCTTTTTGCCCCTTTAGTAAGCTTCTGCATGTGCCATCATTTTGAATCAGTTTGCACTTCCAGCAAAGTGACACGCTTAAACAATCTAGTTCTGTGGTGTGAATATTATTTTGGAATTACATTTTGACAGTATTGCCTGAAACTTTCATTTGTCGTTCATTTGTGGAATATTCTGCAAGAAGAAGAAAATTCTCTCTTTCTAAAGCTAATTCCAATTCTTTAATGACAACATTTAATAGGGAAGCCTACTAACTTGTTGCTCTTTTGGTCAGCATGCACTCCACCACCTGTGCGTGCATGCATGCAGTCATAGGCCTACATCATGACGTTAGACATCAATTGCCCAATTGATCCGATTGTGAAGATTCAAAGTTCTGTTTGATTCATGATTTCCGTGCATTTTCTCTGGAAAGATTGGAAGTCATTTAGCTTCAACTACAACCCTGGACTATGCAATTTACGTGTATCTCTGTAATTTTACAGCCTTCATTTTGAGGTTAATGTGATTTATCTTCTGAGGTTCAATTCTTCTGGTCTTCTGGTTAGAATTAAAGCCAGCCATTAATCTCAAATTTTGTCGATCATCATTTCAGTTGATAGTTTAGGCATAGATGTTGGCAGATCTCGCGATGAATCAAATCTGAGAAATAGAAATGATATGTCAGATTTTTCCTCCTGACATAGTCGAAGTCGGTCTAATCCTACTGCAACCCATCTGACGGCGTTTGTAACGTTCTCATTTCTTTGCTGTCGATGCTGTTTGATGCTCATTAACATCCGATTTAATTTAAGAGATTTCGCAACCTAAAAACACTCAATATCTTGATTGACGGACAGAATGCATGGTAATCGGATAGGTACAAAGCTCAGAGAGTGCATGGGGATAAAGTTCATTGTCTGGGACGCGAAACCTGCGCGATTGACAAGGAAGAAGGATGATAGCGAAGGGAAGTGACTGAACAGCAAAGGCTAGAATCTTGAGATTTCAATGACTTTCAACAGGAAATGATGCAATAGGACAAAACAAGACAATGAAAGGAGGATTGACTCCCAATAACAGCTTTCTAATCAAACTGAACTTTTAAAACTAAGTGAGAGCTCTTATTGCACAACATGCCTGTGACTGGTAGGGTCAACCACACAATGAAAGATGCAAGCATAGCATGGCTTCAACAGTCTCACAAATTAAACTCGCAAGAAATGACGGAATTTGTTTTGTCGATCTTATGAAGGAAGGTGATTTCATTGGTTTCCTGAACTTCTACAAAATGTATCATTCCTCAGTCTTGAAATCAAGGATTCAAAGCTGCTGGAATCTCTACAGCTGGAGATTGGGATTCAAAACTGATGGAATCTCTACAGCTGGAGATTGGGATTCAAAACTGTCGGAGTCTCTGTAGCTGGAGTTTGGGATTTAAAGCAGCTGGAGATTGGGATTCAAAACTGATGGAATCTCTACAGCTGGAGATTGGGATTCAAAACTGATGGAATCTCTACAGCTGGAGATTGGGATTCAAAACTGATGGAATCTCTACAGCTGGAGATTGGGATTCAAAACTGATGGAATCTCAGCAGCTGGAGATTGGGATTCAAAACTGATGGAATCTCTACAGCTGGAGTTTGGGATTCCAAATTGTCGGAGTCTCTATAGCTGGAGTTTGGGATTCCAAATTGTCGGAGTCTCCACAGCTGGAGGTTGGGATTTAAAGCAGCTGGAGTTTGGGATTCAAAACTGCTTGAATCTCTACAGCTGGAGTTTGGGATTCCAAATTGTAGGAGCCTCTGTAGCTGGAGGTTGGGATTTAAAGCAGCTGGAGTTTGGGATTCCAAACTGTCGGAGTCTCTAAAGCTGGAGTTGGGATCTCCGAAAAAGATGGAATCTCTACACCTGGAGACTGGAATTCAAAACAGCTGGAGTTGGGATTTAAAGTAGCTGGAATCTCTAAAAGCTGGAGATTGGAATGTCAAACTGTTGGAGTCTCTCCTGAGTTAACTGTTCTGCGAAATTCGCAGCTTTCCCTTCAATACTCACATTTTCTTCTGGGCTGACGGCCACCTCCTCCTCTGGAAGATAAAATTCTGACATCTCAGCAGGTTTTGAAATGTCGGTTCTCAGATCTTCACAGAATTTCCTGTACATTCACGTCTGTCGTACAGAAGTCACGTGAGGCCGTTCTTCAATGACTCGTTATTCCCAAGACACGCCCACCATGGCGATAAAAAATGAAGTTGCTGATCAAAAACTGTCGCTGACGATGAAAAGATGAAGTTATTTAACACACACTGACTCTGCTTGCTTTCAACGCCGACTTATGATTACCTGCCTCGATCTATTTACGACAGATTTAGACATGACATTGATGACGTTTCTGATTCATGAAATCAATACGCCAATGACGAAGCCGATATCAGCTGTTTTACAACTGTCAATCAGATCTATCAATACTTTATCATGCTACTAATAAAATAGATTAACTAGTAGTATCATAATCAAGGACAGGGAATAATATTCTAAGGTAGTTGAGAAGAAAGAAAGAGAATTTAATTAATGTTATTCAGAATGACATGAATGAAAGAGAGAGAGAGATTCATTTCATTTGAAGATTAGATGGGAATAATATGTTATTATCTGACATTCTGGCATGATTGCAAGTCCAAATCGACTTATCTTTCACACTTGTCGTGTCATATTCCACAAGAGCTGCACATTTTCAGGCATTCTCCCTTCAATCTTCTTCTGTCTACTAAAAACCCTTGTCAACAGGCTACAGCAGATTTGATCAGTTTTCCAGCGATTGTGAACATGTACAAATACGGCAACGAGGGAGGAACGCAGAATACATTTTGTTCATCAAGGGGAGACATTTTTCGTGAATAAAGAAGGACAAACTGAAGATTAATTGCTTCGACAGAGAAGACGAGAAAAACGACAGATAAAAGGTAAAAAAGTTGAATTAGTCACGGAAAGAATTTGAAACTTAATTTGAGAGCATTGGGAAGGCTGCCTGTAGGAAACAAGACCGCTGTACCAAGTGCGTGTGAAGTAATTTGTAAGGTTTTCAACTAACGATTGTGCAATTAGAATTCATACGAGATTTTTAAAATAACCAGAGGATCATTAGTATCTTTTCATGGTTTAACCCTCAGAAACCTGAGAGGGGGTCCAGTGGACCCCGGAGCCACATTTTTCTATTTCATTTTTTACGCTGACGATATATCAACCACTCAAGCCCATACAAAATCATCATTTCTGACAGTGAATCTGCATGTCTTCTTTCATTTCAATTGAATCAGTAGAAGTATGCCAGATAGGCCAAGGGGGTCCACTGGACCCCCCTCAGGTCTCAGAGGGTGTAGAAATTCCATCACAAAATTTTTGTAATTAGATGAAAAATGATTTCGAACATGTCCACGATGGTGTATGAAGAGTGAAAGTCATTTATTCATTGTTTGCATCATGCTCGTAGATGTGCAATGTGTTGGAAGATCGCAAAATGTGAATATTTTGCTTTCGCACATGATCTCGCGTGACTGGTTGGCCTATATGAACAACTCGACATAAATCGATGTCCGAAATGAAAGCTATCATTATATTCATAGTTGAGCACCAAAATCTGATTGATGACAAACTTTTCACAGCAGTAATGATAAGTTTGAGATCTCCACAGCTGTTTTTGGTTCTAGAAGTACAGCAATTTTGACTCATTTTAGGCCTATTTCTGATAGCTTTGGATAAATTTGAAGTAATGTACAAATGGAAAGGATTAGCTGCATGAATTATATCAATTTCATCAAAATGAACTATCTGAGGCTTTATGGTGACACAGATATCGTAAAGCCGCCTCCTAGTACAAATGATGCTGTACTAAATGTGGTTGACTTACAAAAACACCATATTTTCGCACGTGTTTACTGAGAAGGCTGAAAGTCACTCAAGGGTATCGTTATACCGACCTGCTACACGCAAACATCATTGTTTTACTTAAAATCAACTTTTAATATGTTTGGATATCGATTTAAGCAGGTAAACTAAGAATGTATTAAAGGGGTCCACTGGACCCTCCTCAGGTCTCAGAGGGTGTGAAAAAGCTCAGGTCTCTGAGGGTTAATATCCAAATAAGACTATTTTGCGACTTTTGGTAGCCTAATAAGCAAAATTGAAATATGAGAGTGAAAAATTCAAAATCAAGAATTGTAGTCTATTCAAACGATGATGATTAGCAATTGCAACTAATTCTTGGTAACCCTTGTTTGCAGTTAATTGGTTAAGCGGGAGGTCGTTCATGTACGCGTAGAAATGTGCTCTCCGTTTAGTTTTGCAAAAATAAAAACTATGTTTACTGTCTTTGTTGCTCTCGTGGATGCTGCAGAATAATACAAACAAACAACATGCAAAGTGAACGAAGGTTCAAAACAAAACAATAAGCGAAAGCTGTTCAGTTGTTCGAATCATCACCAACGTTCTCATCATTGTATTCATGTAGCCATCTCAGACATTTTTTGACATTGCTCCACAGACGTTATCTTCGCGACTCTAATATTTCGTGACTCAGTTCCTCCTGTAGAAGTTGACAACATGCAGTTTACATTTATTTTCAAAAGTCTTCATTTGAGCCGTATTCAGCACGGCTTGGGTATCACAATGCAATGAAGCACGCTGCAACATTGTCTCTATGCTGCTTCATGTGAGAACTGTTCAATGCGCATCGTTTACTGTCAATTTTCAACAGATTCTCAAAAAATAAATTCTTCTAAAATGCTGACCGAGCGGGCAGAAACGTATGCCCTCATTAGACAGTTGTTTGCGACAGTTAATTGCATTGTAATTTTGGGGACTATTAGATAATACACTAGGTGACATGCCACGCTCAATGACGCGTAATTCACGCGTGAACTACGCGTAATTACACATGACCCTAAACATCCGTGGCTATGCGTGACATTCCTGCAACATCTGTCGGCAGTCCTGTTATATAGACTTTGCGTCTCATGTGTCTGCATGTATCAGAGGCTAAACATTGTGATAGGACCTCAATTTCATGCTCAGGGAAGACAGAACATGCTTAGCGGTTCAAGCGGCAAACAGTTTGTTCCGTAGACGACGCACAAACTATAAACGTTCGCCCGCACGTATTCATAAACATTCCCCATGTTTTAACAGCATCAGATCAAGTGATTTCTGACTCTTAGTGCAGCGCGCATGTACGCGCGTAGAAGTATAGAATGTCTTTAACCACGGATGTTTGGGGTGTTCCGTAATTACGCTTGGCATGTCACGTAGTGTAGGATCATTGATGTCAGGCAAGATCCTTGGGATTTCGGAGCTCAAAACGGCCCGGGTATGATAAAATTGAGTGTCAAAATGGATTGACTGCTCAATCTTTTCATGTAGCCAGAAATAATCATCACAATGTGGAAAATGAATGATAGACCGAGGTCGTATATGCAGTAAAAATGAAAGTCTTCTCACAAGACCTGTGTGTAAATACATGTACAGTCCGTTTCATAAAAAGTGGATCATCTTAAAATTTGAATAAATAAAACATAAGTATGATACAGAAAGCATTTTTCATGCTTTTTCATGTCCCTAATATATTTAAATGTCCTTATATAATCTGATAAGCTATGATACAGTAACGGTTCTTGAGAAGCTAATATTTTGTGGCCCTACCCTTATTGTCAATGACATTACGAATTCGTCTAGGCATTGATTCGATGATATCGTTGATTTTTGACTGATCTAACTTTCTCCACTCTCTTTTTAACAGTGACGTAAGTTGTGATACGCCATCTGTAGGTAGCAGTGAACGACGAACGTTACGTTTTAGAAAACTCCATACATTTTCTATGGGATTCAGATCAGGAGAACGAGCTGGCCAAGATAATGTCCTAAGCCCTATTTGAGACTTGCATAAGTTGACTCTACTACTCCTGTGACACGTAGCATTATCATCCATAAATAACCAAGTTGATCTGTCATTTGGCCAATGTTCATTCGTAAAACATTCACATAGCGTCAGAATTCATGGTTCCTTGCTGTATGTGAAGTTCAGAGCGGCCATTGGTCCAAATGCCAGCCCAAATCTCGTTATTGTTCATTTGTGCTTTTTATTGTTTTCAACCGGTAAGAGATCGATTTCTAGCTTCCTCCATACCAAAATTTTATCTAGCTCCTCAACGAAGGGTGAGTACGTATTTCTACGTATTCTACGTATTTCACAGCTCTCCATCAATTTTTAATAACAATTTGAATGACTTTCGTCACAATGAGATTTCAACAATTTGAATGTACAGCAGCAGATTTGTCGAATTTTCCACTATTTTCGCTTTTAATTTTTTCAGGTGTCCGTATAAAATAAAAACTATTCGAAATTATAAAAGAAAGTGTTCTCATTTCATCTCGAGCAGAAAATGACAATTCCCTCGTAGATTCCATTTATACTTTGACGTTTTGAATTCAAAATTCAAAAATTGAAATTGTGAATTTTTCCTAATAGGAGCGGATTACAAAATACAAACTTGAAAATATTTATTGGTATTCTATTCTCAACGTTTTACTTCCTTGCATCTTTTCATCATGACATTCTCACTCTTAATCGTAAGCGCTTTCATGTAGCGTATTTTGTTTTGAATTTTGTCAAATGGTTTCTGAGATAGGGCAAGAGATAGTAATCATAGTAAAAAATCATCTTTTTAACCTTTGACCTCCACAATGACCTTGAATATCAGATCAATGATAACCCTGTGAGATTGCTGATAATCATCATTTTCGTGTAAAAGATATCTCCGCATATGAAAATGGTCATCATCTATCCAAAAACATTGTGTAAAATTAAAAAACGACAGGTGGCGAAAAAGTTGCTATAATTGGTTGGTAGATATTTGTTTAATAATGCGAGCTGATTTTTCGCCAACCGGCGAAATCGTGGATATTGTAGCAACTAATTAATGGTAAGTAGTAATGTTCGTATATTACTTTCACATGAAAATATATTGCATACTCAGTCTGATCCGATAAAAAGGAATCTTTTTTAATTCAAGAAGGCTTAAACTAAAAGGTTTTTATCTTCCATAAATGTCGCAGTAAATACTATGATATTATTCAAACATTTGTCATTGTTGTAAATTATTGAATGTCAAGAGATGTTATGAAAATTGATATAAGGGGATTCTCTATATTCTTATCATTATCAAAGAATGATAGTCTGCACTTATATCTTAGATAGATTAGCCATGTGGGGGGATAGTGAGGCGGTGAGGGAGAAAATAGAGCCTCGGCTGTAGAGGCCGATTACTAAAGAAAATGAGAGAAAGTCAAAAGTAAAAGGTGGCATATAGAGCGCGAATTGTTGCCGGCGAACTTCGCCAGAGAATATGCCGCAAATATGACTGAACTGTAGCATGATATTCTGCAACTGACATCCGCCAGTTTTTCGCAAGATTCGTTCCCACAGGGAATATTCTGACTAGTCATGATGAAAACTTTCTTTTGGTGTATTTTGTTTTGAATTTGGATCTTTAAGTTCGGAATGAAGCAGGAAGTGGCTGGACCCATCACTTCATTTTTGAATTTGATCGAAGTTTTCCAGGATGATAATCCGCTTGACATTTGACCTTCTGGTATAGCAGTCGCAAACGGTCACCATCTCTCACAATGTCGTGACGATTCCGACAATTTGAAGAAATTCTGTCATGGAATACAAGTTCAGTCGTGTCGAGACATTTGCTGCAATTTTTGAAACACTTCCCAGACATATTCGATCATTGTCATTTTCATTCATTGCCCTCCTAACAACTTGCTTCACTTTTTAAACATTTTATTAATTATTTCCTTGTGCGAGACTTCAATTTCAATTCTGGTAATCAACAATGTCATTATAATTGTTGAATATCACTTTAATTGGATAAGTGATGAATCGATCAAATGACATATATTTTGAAAAAAACAGGAAGATAAAGGGCACGTAATTATAATGCATGAAATGAGTCAAATGATCTATATGACGTTGTTTGAAGAAGAAGCGATTTTTCATACGAATTGAAATTCTTTAATCATCCATCAATCAAATATCAGGCATCCCATATGCGTAAGTTAAGAATTCAAAAGTGAGTATTTGAAATAACTAAAATAATGATAATAGTGATTCATTGATGCACTTCATTGTTTGTCATGTGTTCTTAGAATAATTTATTACATTAAAATAATCAATTGAAAATCATCAAAGGTAGCATAACAGATGAAAAAATGACAGATTTGATAATATCAATAACCCTGAATAAGATATTATAATACAAGTAGGTAAAGCAATACAAGCAACTTGTTGAATAAGACTAACATGACGAAAATATAGCATACAGCATGCAATTTTGTCGTAATTTTCATTACATTCTATTCGTTTAATAACAATAATCATGAAGTATGTATTTCAAGCCCCAATATTGGGAATTGTGAGGCATTCAACTTTACAAGAACTGAATAAAATGTAAAATTTTTAAGGCAAGACAACATCAAATGAATAAGCAACATAAGAACAGGAAAAACATTCACGGATTGGCAATAGCAACAAGTTACATACTAAAGTTGCTATTACTCAATTTTGACATGGAAATTATGAAAGAATTTCGAAGCAGAGAATTAGTTATTTTGGTTATAATTAACTTTTTTAGTTATAATGTGTATTTCATAACTTAACGTACGTAATTATGTACATTACTAATATCATAGAACGCGAGTATTGTCAATAAAGTGACTTCTACCGGTAAATGCATCGAAGTCGATGAGTATTAAACAGCAAGGCTTAATCGTGTAGGCCTGTATACAAAATCAATAATGGCTTTGTTGTTCATCAATTCCTAGCATATAACAAAGTTCATCAACATTTCATTTCAGAAATCTTCCTGACTTTTCTATCTCAGTGCTGATATCATACACAAGATTTTTGGCAACATGTAATTGAACTTCGTCGATGATAGGGTAAATATTCTAGAGATTATTGCGTTTGTAGAATCAGTAGTTCTTGAAGGATAATTTCCTGAAATTAGAGAATTGAGCCAAGTGATTCTCCGCGGTCAGAGTCCTAATAGAGATTCAGAAGCAATTAGGAATTGTAACACCAAATCAACCAAGAGCGATACATCGGATTATCTATGTAATTGATGCGCTGTGTGATTCTTGCGATGTAACAAGTCTTCCCAAGTCAAGAGGGAACAAGGTCACCGGTTAAATGATCCTCCATCATTTGCGTATCAATAAATTGCCACATTTGTCACTAAATTGGATAAAACATTCCAAAAATACAAGTGATGTCTTGAAATGGCTATGAATTAGCTATTAGAAGTCATAGAGGAGGTGTGTTTAGGTAGAGAGATTAATTGCATCTCCAATGTGATGACGGTATCGATTTCATCAAATGAACTCTTCACCGCATGTGAAATTACATCTTTTACTGTTTTGAGCAAATTATCAAGGAATTGACTGTCATGATAAAGCAATTAATGCAGAAACAACCGCAATACAGATATTTGGCCTGGGAGCCCTTTCTTCCGCAATAAGATAAAGAAAAACAAATATTTTATCCAAATTTTTGCATTTTGCTCTGTCAAGCATGTTATGATGACTGGATTAGAAGGATAATTGAAATCTGAAATAGCAAGATAGGATATAGGACAAAGTGAGACTCACTAAAAATCGTAAAGCTGTGGTACAACTAGAACATCGTAGAAACATTGATAAGTAAGTAATTAAAAAAGATTAAATAGAGGAAATGGAAGAAATAGAAAGTCAGGAAAGAAAAGTTGGGGGTCTAAGCCTTTACATCCTTTGATAAGTCAATCTGTTGGCAGGCTTTCTAAGGCCTCAGATGACTTTCATTTTTTACTTGCTTATCAATGTTTTACAATGTTCTCTGTTGTAGCATAGCTCTACGATGTTTCAGTGAGTCTCACTTTGTCATATATCCTATATTGTTATTTCAAATTTCAATTACCCTTGTAATCCAGTCAGCATAACATCCTTGAAAGAGCAATATACGAAAATTCGGGTAAAATGTGTGTTTTATTTTCTCATATTGCTGAAGAAAGGGCTCCCAGGTCAAACATTGACATTTGAGCTGTATCTCCGCAATGGTCAGTAAATATTTGCAAAACAGGGTAAAGAATAGTTATTTTACAAATCCTTTGAGACAATGCATCACTTGGAAAGGTATTTAACCCTTCATGCATAATTTGCATATTGTACTCTCTTGAGGACATTTTGACCAATGTTGACCCCAAAGCGGCAAAAAATTGTAACCAAAAGAAAGAGAAGATCAATGCGCTTCTAATGGCACCTCTCTTGACTTCGTACAATCCATAGAACGCCCGAAAATTGCATTTGAAGAAAATGTTTATTTTTCAAAAAAAACTTTAATTTTGAAAATAATTCATGCATCAAAGGGTTAATTAGCTTTTAGGGAAGTGATTATTCTAAGAATCAGCTCAGATTATAAGAGCAGTTTCTGAGCCTGTGATGGCACAAACTGCCTGAGACTGAAGGAATTCATCACAATATTATTCAAATAATAAATAAAGCTTGATTTATTGAATCTTTATTTAATTATTAATATTTATTAAACATCTATAATTCAGTTCTTCACAATGCCTTCTATTGTGTCACAATTCACTCTGTTAGTTAATTAATAATTATGTAAATTTGTAAACCAAAAACATGTTATTTTCATTAGCCTCGCTTGTCACTTGGATGTAATACAATCACTTCTAGCAGCAAATACAGTTATATGGCGCAATGAAACTGGCATCATAATTCTAATCTCTTTTTTAGTATTCCTGTCATGATGAATTTCCACTTTTCGAGGTGGTTTTGACTTACTTCCTTTCTGAATTCATACCTTATCATAGAAATTGACAACAATAAAACCTCTAGAATGGAAATTAAGCTTCATGCAATGCACAATAACGGCACATAAATCGCACGCATTTTCACTTAGATGCACCTGCCAACGTCTGTATCATTGGGTTAGAATCAGTCACATGAGTAAATCGAAGCCTTTCATTGGTGATCCATGCCCAACTTAGTTCTCTCGGATGTGCCGCGACCTTGAGTCAATTTCCATTCTAGCGAACTTCAGATAAACAGTTTATTTCTATGTACGTTATGTAATTTTAAATTGTATACGTCATTTTTTCTTTACTTTATATTATTTGTAAAAATGCGTAAATGCTCTATTTTATCTTGCATTGTTGAATGATTTTGTCTTTGTTCGTTTCTTATTTTATCTTTTATTATGCATTATATCTACACTTCAAGATGTTCGCACAGACATTTATATCAATTTTATCACTGAGGTTGCGAAGTCTGTGCCGCCTGTTTCATTGCGCCAAAGAACTGTTTTTACTGCTAGAAGCGATTGTATTACCATATCACATCACCTGTTATATTTCATCCGAGAGAACAAGCGAGGCTAATGAAAATAAGACGTTTTTGGTTTACAAATTTATATGGTTAATTGCGCTTTCGGAGAAATTAATTAATAATCAGCTAAGTGTACGAGTGTATGCTTAGAGCGGCTCAATTTCGTCTGCTGGAAAAATAAGTTATTGACAAAATTTGCTAAGTTAACAAACTCGAAAGCCGAGACAAGAGGAGGAAATTTTCAAACTTTTGCGTGAAGATTTTAATCACATTGCTGTCAATGAAATCTCAATGGCAATTAACTTAACACATTGGATAAACTTTGTCTCTCCAGTGAGAAACGTGTTGCTATAATTGAACGTTCATCACTGTCTGAATGAAAGCATTTGCGGTGGTTGTTTCTTTATAGACAAGGTTTCTCCTGTTCTGAAGTTATTCAATACATGTTAGTATTTTGTATGAAAATTTCATGTGCAAGGTTTAAACATCTGTATAGTAAAAAGATTTGTAGTTTCAGATAGAACTTCAGGAGAAAACCACTAAAAAATTAAGAATTACTTGTCTTAATTACACTATTTGAATTGTCATTAATTTCTTAGTAACTAGTAAATGAAACTGAAGTTGTATGATAGAAAGATATATATACATGTAGTTCAGACAATTGTATACAATAATATGTTGACGGCTATTTGTGAGGTAAGGGGTGTTATCATTTTTATAATTTAGAATATAAAACATAGTAACTCTTTCTGAGAGAAGCTTAGAAAGTAGGCTACAATATAGTTCATTTGATGAATAAAAACATGTCGGACGCCGGAGCAAATTTTCACACATACATTTGAAAACTATTTTACTAATTATAAGTTCTGTCCTGTAAACGCTAAATACATGAAGAAAGTCGACAAGTCATCTAGTATGTAAAAGACGGACATGTACTTATTTTTCTGCGTGTCAGCCAGCTGACCTGGTTCTTCGGAAAACCTGCGTGTCAGCCACATCTGGCTGACGTAGCACTCAACGTGTTAACTTCCTTTTAGACTAAATGTTTTAATATTCTAAACAGAAAAATTCACTCGATTCGTTCGTTTACTTATTGAGATTCGTAATACTTAAACATCACAATCTCAAGCATCAAATCTCTAGTATGTAAATGCAGTAATAATTGGCAAAATCAATCAATATTCTTTTAGAACTCAGGAACAAAATTTCCGAAAAAACAATGTTTTGATACAAAAATGTTCACTGTGCTATAATTTTTGACACTCTACCAGCCACCTGAATGTGAGAGACGGTGTCATCAAGGAAAATTGAGTCCTTCAAAGCGGGTTGTGAGTTCCAGTTCCATCATGTTCAAATCCTTTCATTTATGATCTTCAGATGAAGCGAAGAAACCTTGTGATGTCCATCTGTCTTGTTAGGGAATGTGTCAGCATCACCTATGTGAAGAAATTCATTTCAGAAGAAAGCCTATTTATGGATTTCTTGTGAGCTGTACTTTCCAACCGAAAAGAATGAATCAGGTCGATGAGAAGATGTTTCTTATGAAGAATAAGTAGATAACAATGATCATTCACCGTCTGTGGAGATTCAGTCATCCGTCAAGACCTGTCTCTCAAAAGACATTACCAAAACCGCTACTTCCAACCGTGAAATTGGACGTGAAAGTGCGAATCTCGCCGGAGGGTTATCAATCTCGACGAGAAACACATGGACGGAATCTCCGCTGCCTTATCAGAGACTGAAAATGCGGTTCCCCTCCACAACGGAGGAATTCTCAGCAATCAATTCATTGAAATTGGATTTCAGACAATAAATTCATTGAAATTGGAGTTCAGAGCAATCAATTCATTGAAATTGGATTTCATACAATCAATTCATTGAAATTGGAGTTCAGAGCAATCAATTCATTGAAATTGGAGTTCAGAGCAATCAATTCATTGAAATTGGAATTCAGAGCAATCAATTCATTGAAATTGGAGTTCAGAGCAATCAATTCATTGAAAAAGGAATTCACAGCAATCAATTCAATGAAATAGGAATTCGCAGCAATCAATTCATTGAAATTGGAATTCACAGCAATTAATTCATTGAAAAATGAATTTGCAGCAATCAATTCATTGAAATTGGAGTTCAGAGCAATCAATTCATTGAAATTGGAGTTCACAGGAATCAATTCAATGAAATTTGAATTCACAGCAATCAATTCATTGAAACTGGAGTTCACAGGAATCAATTCAATGAAATTTGAATTCACAGCAATCAATTCATTGAAACTGGAGTTCACAGGAATCAATTCAATGAAATTTGAATTCACAGCAATCAATTCATTGAAATTGGAGTTCACAGCAATCAATTCATTGAAATTTGAATTCACAGCAATCAATTCAATGAAATTGGAATTCTCAGGAATCAATTCATTGAATTTGGAATTCACAGCAATCAGTTCATTGAATTTGGAATTCAGAGCAATCAATTCAATGAAATAGGAATTCACAGCAATCAATTCATTGAAATTGGAATTCAGAGCAATCAATTCATTGAAATTGGAATTCAGAGCAATCAGTTCATTGAAATTGGAATTCACAGCAATCAGTTCAATGAAATAGGAATTCACAGCAATCAGTTCAATGAAATAGGAATTCACCGCAATCAATTCATTGAAATTTGAATTCAGAGCAATCAATTCATTGAAACTGGAATTCAGAGCAATCAATTCATTTAAATTGGAGATCAGGAACAGAATTCATTGGTTTTCTCTCATTCACCTGCTCTCATTGTTTGGCTTGGGACTTGACATGGATGTCAGTGTTCTTGGAGCCATGATGTCTATCAGATTGTGTCCCGTTCTTACCCTGCTCCGCCTTGAACCTCTGGCCTTGCATATCGCTAACCCTTCTTGCAGATCACTGAGCCACTTGCGCGCATTGCAGAGTTCACTGTGTTGGAACGGATTTCATTCATTTGCGATAACCGCGATGTATAACGCATTCTTGTGTGGCGGTCATGTGTCCGATGCACCTGAATCACGGCAGATTACGAGACAAGGGGGACGTTTAATGCGGTCAGTGCCAGCATGACATGTCAGTGAGCTGCTACGGTCCATCGTTGTCGTCATTTGCAGCATGAAGCAACCCTCGAACATTCTTGACGGAGAGAAGAACACTTTCAACCGATTAAAAAGAAATTGACTAAGTCATGATGTGCAGTCACTTCATGCAACGTCTTAGGAAGAAGAAGCCGAAGACAATGGAAGATGTAGGCTGCAAACTCACCTGAAAATTGGAAACTAGAGATGTCTATGATGATCACAAAAATATCTATGACAGCTCCTATCTTCTAATGCATTGAAATTGTCCGATATCTTTGTTGAGGACAAATTATGCTGTCTCCAAAAGTTGAATAACTTGCAGAGATGTGGTCAGTCTTTGAATATTACACAGCCGCTTGAATGGGCATGTAAGCTTGTTCAAACATGTATGAAAGTTGTGTAACATGTATGACGGCTTTAATCGCTGAAATTTTCTTGACAATCAACTCAATTTCTTTTCAGGTTAAATGTCTTGAGATTTTTATCAGAAAATTTTCATTCTATTTCTGTCTCGGGGAATTCCAAAGCAATAGATAAACTGAATCAATTGATTTTCGCAGAAGGAAAAGAACTGCGCTTCCTGGTGGACTTGAACCACCGACCTCTGGCATTCAAGGCTAATGTCAATCATATGATGTTTGTATTCAATGAATGAAAATAGTCATTACAAAAATGACCTACAAAGTTGTTTACAAAGAAAGAAGCAAGATAAAATATTAAAGAAAGCAACTCATTGCATGACCCTCGCTCTACTGAGGTGTTCTGACAAATCGGCCCAAATGCGCAAAATAATCATACATTGAAATTTGTGAAATCTCATTGTGACGAGAGTTTTAAGTCGATGTCATTCAAAATTGGTGGAAAGTTGCGGAATACGTAGAAAACTTTATTCGTTCCTTCCCTCTCTGGCAAAGCCAGCTACGAAGAATGATGCTTAAAAAGTCTCGGAAAATACTGATTTAGCAAGTGATTGGACTGTCTTGTCTTCAGGAATGGCTTATTGTCACAAGCTGCACTCAGCTACATCCCTTTTCACATACTAATCTATGGCACCAGTTTTGAAGTCTTTCAAGTTAGACGGTTTCTTTAGAGTTCATCTCTGCAATTGCACTGGTCTTGTACAATTGCTGCACACACAAATCAGATCATTTTTAAGCTGTAACTGTAAGAGATAAATCCTTTTGACTGGCCTTTTTTGCATATCATGCTTTGTACATGAGATGACCATTGTAAATCACTGCTGTTTCTAAAACCAAGAAAACTTGTTTGCGAACAATTTTGCAGTTTTAGAGTGGGTGAGATTGAAGTAGGTTTACCATAGCGAATACATTTTGATTTGCTCATGTTGACAACTAGACAAGTGACATTAGTCCACTTTCAAATTCTATACAATGACAAACAGTAAACATAAACAGTTCATTCTTTTGACCGAATGGATACATCACAGAAGGAAGACTATTGCGTAAGTCAAAGGCCAGAGCGTTTCTACGAATCACAGCCAGTGACAAGAGCTGGAGCAGCCCCGAGTGTCGGAGATCCGTCCGACAACAAATCAAAGAAATTGGAGTGCCGAAGGAACGATCACTCCGGACTTTTCGACCGCTGTGGGTTGGTAAATGCAGCGGTCAGACAGCGACGTATACTTCAGCAGTACAACAGGTGGGATAGGAATCTTTCATGATAGGAGGTACTTTGAAAAAAGTGTTGTCAGTACATTGAATGATACTGTTGATGATCACATCGATTTGACAGACCTCACCAACTCCAGAGGATGAAATGTAATTTTAAATGTAAAGCTTGGTAGCCAGAAAATTAGTAAAAAGTATAAGCAAGTTTCATTTATTCATTTAATCTTATTTTTGATTGAATCATGAATTAACTGTTCTCAGGATTGTGCAACAAGGATTTCATCAGATGCCAAGAATTTTATTGTCATTTAATTGCTTTTCAGATGTAGAAACAATCCACCCAGAGGCCTGATCCAGCCCTGAATCACATCAACTTCAAAGGCCATCGCACCACCCAGCGGCCTGCTGCAACCCTGAAACACACCAACTTCAAAGGCCGTCGCACCACCCAGCGGCCTGATCCAGCCTTGAATCACACCAACTTCAAAGGCCGTCGCACCACCCAGCGGCTTGATCCAGCCTTGAGTCGCACCAACTTCAATGGGCGTCGCACCACCCAGTGGTCTGCCCTAGTCCTGAATCGCACCAACTTCAAAGGACGTCGCACCACCCAGCGGCCTGCTGCAACCCTGAATCACACCAACTTCAATGGGCGTCGCACCACCCAGTGGTCTGCCCTAGTCCTGAATCGCACCACCCAGAGGCCTGATCCAGCCTTGAATCACACCAACTTCAAAGACCGTCGCACCACCCAGTGGTCTGCTGCAACCCTGAATCACACCATCTTCAAAGGCCGTCGCACCACCCAGTGGTCTGCTGCAACCCTGAATCACACCAACTTCAAAGACCTTCGCACCTCCCACAAATCTGCTCTTAATGTGCCAGCATCTGTCAGAGACGTATTTTAGTCTTTGCCCTCCAAATGCATTGTATTTGAAGTGGACCAACCAATTTGAGGAATGATTCGATCACAATTAGATTTGATGGTCGACTCAAGCGCTTCACGTGAATGAAAAAAATTAATAAATTGACGTTGCTTATACTAGGAAGCACATTAAGCACCTTTCTTCCATGTAGCCGAGTTGTCATTTATCCCACTCTCATTCTTTTATTGCTGAGTGTTTATGACGAATGCAGATTGTACCTATTTTAAAAGTCTTAGGTTTAACCCGACCACGATTAGAACCAATGTCTCTCGGACGCAGAGCGAACACTCTACCACAAGGCCACAGCACCAGAATGAAGAACTTCTTTCCTAATTGTGAAGTCATGGCAAAGAACTTTGAACTGTCAAGCGCTCATTCTGTAAGAAATAAGTGCATTCGAGTACAGATCTTGCCATTCCCTTGACAATTGTCTGAAGAGTTCGATTGATCAGCTGGCAAAGCGACAACAGGATGTTTTCCTGCTGATGTTTGTTTAGAATTGGAGCAGTTGTGGCGAATGCAAATTGAATAATGCAGTCATTGAAGGAGACGGCACGCTGTCACATGATAAATACGAACTCTCACCGCGGAGTTCGGCATGTGATTTACATCAGAAGAAGCTCCCCAGATCATCGAGGTCGGCGTGATTGTAAGCCTGCAAGAACCACCGAGAATGTTGAGACTCCTACTACTATTTCATGTGAGCATGAAGGAATTATCAATGACAGCAGCTATTTATTTTGTTCGCAAATGCCAACCAAACGTTATGATTGTGTTATGAAGACTTTACAATTATAAATGTGATGCTGTGACGTGATAACCTGTCTGTTTTAAGAATATTATTGGATGCCCTGCGTTATAAAATCATTATGTATTCGTTAATATCCTGCTTTGCTATTTTATCTGCTCCTTCGTCATTACTAATATTATGCAATATCCTACTAATTATATGACAAATGCATTTTTATAGCTTTCATGAATTTTATGATTTTACTATCTTTTTATTTATCGAATCTGATTTTTGTTCGTCCTCAGGCCGGACAGAGGGTCTGCTTCAAAAGTGAGTCGCTGTAGATCTGCAGTGTAAACCGTAAATATCCGTTAAAATGAACGGCTAAAATTAGTTTCACGGTTTTACAGTCTGAACTGTAAATATCCGTAAAGACAGGCGTTTGTTTTATCTGATATGGATGGAATTTAACTGCTACGTCATGTTGTGACGTCATCACTCATCATGCTGTGACGTCATCATTTCAAAAGACATTTACGGATATTTTCTGTGAAGTTTAGCGACTATTATGTATTTAACGGTGTACAGTTTACAGTGTGCAATGATGCTTTTCATGACAAGGATTGTTATTTGATTAATATCGAATAATCATGAAGAGGACTAGAGCGGACATCCATAAAACAATGCTGCGTGGTGGGCATGCGTTGTCATGCCAACGGGCTTCCAATTGGTTGATAATTATAACGTCGGTGCACGTTGCATATATTCGCGTTTATCATCATAATTTCTTTACAAATATATTTTTGATCAAACAAATTTCAATAAACAGCTTTCCGTAGACAAGATATGGCCGGTTTCATAAATTCAGTTCTTCTTAATTGCCATTGAGGACATTGCAAAGAGCTTTCCTTAACATTTCAACCAACTTTCTAGCAACTGATTGGAGTTTTAACTGATTGTTTACAAAATTGATTCATCTCTAGAATTAAGTCCCGGAACCCGATAATGCATCATCTCATCCTTGAGAATTTACCCTGATCAGTGTCAAAACAAATACATGTATTTACACACAGTTCTTGTGAGAAGACTTTCACTTTTCCTGCATGATTATTTCTGATTACATGAAAAGATTGAGCAGTCAATCCATTTTGACACTCAATTTTATCATACCCGGGCCGTTTTGAGCTCCGAAATCCCAAGGATCTTGCCTGACATCAATGATCCTACACTACGTGACATGCCAAGCGTAATTACGGAACACCCCAAACATCCGTGCTAAAAGACATTCTATACTTCTACGCGCGTACATGCGCGCTGCACTAAGAGTCAGAAATCACTTGATCTGATGCTGTTAAAACATGGGGAATGTTTATGAATACGTGCGGGCGAACGTTTATAGCTTGTGCGTCTTGTACGGTTGTCCGCGTTGCCGCTTGAACCTCGGATGAACCGCTAAGCATGTTCTGTCTTCCCTGAGCATGAAATTGAGGTCCTATCACATTGTTTAGCCTCTGATACATGCAGACACATGAGACGCAAAGTCTATATAACAGGACTGCCGACAGATGTTGCAGGAATGTCACGCATAGTCACGGATGTTTAGGGTCATGTGTAATTACGCGTAGTTTACGCAGGAATTACGCGTCATTGAGCGTGGCATTTCACCTAGTGTATTATCTAATAGTCCCCAAAATTACAATGCAATTAACTGTCGCAAACAACTGTCTAATGAGGGCATACGTTTCTGCCCGCTCGGTCAGCATTTTAGAAGAATTTATTTTTTGAGGATCTGTTGAAAATTGACAGTAGACGATGCGCATTGAACAGTTCTCACATGAAGCAGCATAGAGACAATGTTGGAGCGTGCTTCATTGCATTGTGATACCCAAGCCGTGCTGAATACGGCTCAAATGAAGACTTTTGAAAATAAATGTAAACTGCATGTTGTCAACTTCTACAGGAGAAACTGAGTCACGAAATATTAGAGTCGCGAAGATAACGTCTGTGGAGCAATGTCAAAAAATGTCTGAGATGGCTACATGAATACATTGATGAGAACGTTGGTGATGATTCGAACAACTGAACAGCTTTCGCTTATTGTTTTGTTTTGAACCTTCGTTCACTTTGCATGTTGTTTGTTTGTATTATTCTGCAGCATCCACGAGAGCAACTAAGACAGTAAACATAGTTTTTATTTTTGCAAAACTAAACGGAGAGCACATTTCTACGTGTACATGAACGACCTCCCGCTTAACCAATTAACTGCAAACAAGGGTTACCAAGAATTAGTTGCAATCAATTTTAGGCAATCAATCAATTAATTGCAATTGCTAATCATCATCGTTTGAATAGACTACAATTCTTGATTTTGAATTTTCCACTCTCATATTTCAATTTTGCTTATTAGGCTACCAAAAGTCGCAAAATAGCCTTATATGGATATTAATGGCGGCTATCAGTTTGGATGGTATCCTGAGTAGACCCATCAAAGCCTACATTAAATGCATGAACTACATTCGTAATTGGTGTGAATTCAAAACCGAAAGAAAATTTTGTTTGCAACGCATCTGGGTCAACCTATGATCGGCAATGATAACATTTTCTTTCTAAAATAATGTAATGCGATTTCATTTTACGAATTTTATGAAATGATATAAAATGATGTCATTTAATTTTTTAATACTGAAAACATGCCATTTTTTAGTGAAATATGGGTAGGCCTACACCGTAAATAGACTTAGTCATACGAATGTTTCGATTTGCACTGCTACCATGCTACTTTTACTGCTCTTAGCAATGAAGTTGAAATTAGAGTGCATGTAGCATCGATATATCACAAATAATTGAAGGCCGAAGAAAGCAGTTTAGTCATACAAAGCTTCTTGTATATCAAAACTTACGGTAGGGCCTATAGCCTATACATTAGACATCGCAAGTTTTGATTTAAGCATCATACACTCGAATTACAAATATGCCTACACCATGCAGTTGGTTACGCCAACAGTATCTAAAGTACGAAACAAAGTCAAAAATATTTAGATCACAGTCAAGACTTCAAAAACATCAAGACAGTTACTAATAAGTTCAATGTTCAATCATGGGCCTACTATATATACCAATATATGATATATACGCTGCACATGTAGAGCTAATCCCAGAAAACAGCGGTCTTTATTAGCGAGAATCTTAATTATCCAAGTCCGAAATGTCGAGCTTTGACCGCACCTGTATTTCCAAATTTCAAAGCCTTTCTTAACATGTTAATAATTCATTCATAAGCTTATATTATACTCGTATTATGGAAACTAAGACAATTCAGAAAAACAAATTTAAACTGGTGTTTTTAAACTAAAATTGTTTGACAATCTGTATGATAGACAGACTGAAAGACAATAGCCTTCGCTACATTAATCAACCAGTGAGGAAGGACGCGATAGAACAAACGAAAGAGACAAAATTTGCTTCATATAAAATATAATCTTCATGAATCTTCAAGAAAACATATAATGGAACAAACATTTTTATGATATCATTTTATCATTGCCGATCTTTTGGATCAACGCTTTGATCTGGCTATGCAGACGTCTAGACACCATGGATATTGGAAAATGATCTTGTTAGCGCCAGAAGCTGTGACAGTTATTTTCTTGAGGAAATATCAACTTTTCCTCCCGCAGCTATCTTGTACAGCCCGAGCGCAGAGAGGATGGACAGATAGCTATGGGAGGAAACGTTTATTTCTTCTCGGAAGAACGTAGCTTTTCATTTTGTGGTTCATAGATGTCTATTGTTCATTATGAAATTGATGGTTGCGTCGCGAAATCTATGAATGAGCAAATCCAGGGACTGTATCGATATCTTGGTAGTCTCTGGCTAGTCACAATTTGTTTATACACTTCTATGATTTGTCTTGTATAGGAGTTTTCATTGGAAAAGTTATTTGCGGGAGGAAAAGTTAATTTTTTGATCCCGTGGGACTGAAAAGCTAATTTTTTCCTGCCTTTATTTAATGGCAGTTTACATGGGAGAGATATCTTTTCACTCCCACACAAAATGAAAACAACTTTTCAACAATCAACAGAAACAGAAAGTTATGCAATGAATTTAGGACACCGTAACTTCTCTAAAGGTGTACCGATTTCGATAGGCAATACATAAAAAGAATGTTCAGAGAAAGCCCTTTGAAATTGTGTTTGATTTATTATCATGCTCAGATGCTTCCATATTGACATTTGAGATTTTTGAAAGTGGCGATTTTACATTTCGACCTCTATCCACCATAAACCTTGACTGATACAAATGTACAATGGCTGATTGAAAAGCTGAGAACATAGGTTCTTGCATGGTGTATAGCTTGTCACCATAATATGCGATTGAAAGACAAAATGCGCCCTCTTGAGGGTTTAAAAATGGTGAGTATGGTGGAAGAAAAATTATCTTATGATTTTCTCTCGGTGGTATAGCACGAAAATGACACTTGCAATTGTCCATGGCAAAAAATGCAGCTTCTTCACTCACAATAGCACTGAGTTCATTTACAAAATCAGTCTCAAAATAGCATTAATCTCTTTTAGAGTAGCCAATGGTTTTTCGTTGACTATCTCTAACAGTGCGCCTCTCATCGAATCATCAACTTTGCGATAACGAAGTCCTCCATGCTGATTTACTCTTCTATCTTTCGAGACTTCATTATGATTGATCTTGCAATTTGGCGTTTGATTCCCAATTGTCGGGCAAGATCAATGAAATCGTCTCCGCGTTCGAAAGATTGAATCAACCTTTGCTTATCAACGTTGGCAGTTTTCCTGTAGGGGCCTCTTGGCATTTGAGATTTTTGAAAGTGGCGGTTTTCACATTTCGACCTCTATCCACCTTAAACCTTGACTGATACAAATGTACAATGGCTCATTGAAAAGCTGAGAACATAGGCTCTTGCATGGTGTATAGCTTGTCACCATAGTATGCGATTGAAAGACATGAGAATCGATTGAAATTTGACACAATTTAGGTGGTCCGTCTCTTTGTGATCAACTCTGTTAGTATAATAAAATATTAAGTTGCATCCTCCTTTGAAAAATGGAAACAGACCTGAATAGCTGCTATTTCATCCAATATCAGGAATCATCATCATTGCATCTTCTTAATCAATTTTCTTCCAATCCCTGGATCTACACTTTTGTTTACTAATTAATCATTTTCAATGTTGTTAGCAAAAGTCGCAAACACCGGCCGTCCTTACTCCAATTGCAATTAATTCTTGCAATCAAGAGAACAATTGCCGTTTAAAAAACGTAAAATGTGACAGTCAATCAAAGTCTGCTTCTGTCAACAGCTCAGTGATTCTCAGCAGGAGTTGAGATAAACAAGGAACTGTGCCAATTAACAAAGAAGATGAGGAAAGCGTGTTCTCTGAGGAGATGCAACAAGACTTCATGATTTTACATTAACTGTTGAATAATCACTCAGATATGACATCAAAGAGACATTTGATGGATTGAAGAAGACAGTCATTGCATCAGATTACACACATCTAGCTTCAATTTCAACTTTATCGATTCCTAACAAGCACAAATGACTACTGAAAGAAATGAAGCGGAGGTTGAATTCTGACTTTTAGATAGAAGAAGAAATGAAGTGAAATTATGTAAGACAGATGACATGCACACTGAAAATGGCCGCGCACATTCTCACTCCTTTCATTCATAACTGTAACCCTACTTGCCTCAAGCTTTTTCTTGTTATTCACGGAGGTGCATTATGGCCCCTGAGATCTTCAAAAAACCATTAACTTACATGACATACTGTTGAATATGTCTTTATTTTTCACCGTGCGTATAATGTAGATATCCTGTCACTTTATTTTACCCGTAAAGCAGATTACTACACGGGCGTGCAGTAATATTTTCATTATTGCACTGGTTGAATTGTAGATTTCTATATAGATATATGCGATTGAATTATATAAAACCGCTTATTATTGTAACTTATGAAACACCATAGAATTAGATTAGTCATAATGGTCATGATATCGGTGAAAAATAAAATTACCTACACAACTAGTGCAAAATATCCATCTTTTGCTTTCTCCTCGATCAACATTCTATGGCCTCGCCCTTCGGACTCTTGCATAGATATGTTGACCTCGAAGAAAGCAATGAAGACGGATATTTTGCACTAGTTGCGTAAATAACTAATATCTAATCAATGTAATTGAACATTTAACATTTTCTATGTTAATTTGTTGACATAGATTTTGACATTGAATGAATTGAAATCGCAATTCATTAGATATTAGATATTAGATATTAGACATTAGATATTTGACATTAACTTTTTGACATCACCTTCAAGCATAGAAGTAGATAATAGTACAGACTATCTATGGTATTGTTAATTTCTATGCCTTCAACTAAATATCGCCGATGAGCAATACTTCAATGCCAAAGATATTCATTTCATGGATATCTTGGCTACATATCTCTGTAAATCTATGGCCTAATTCATTGATATGTCTGCTTTGAATGTAATTTCTATGGTTTATCGCGATGTCTATATTCAACGGTAGCAATGTTAACACTCGTCTCTACTCATTGAAAGGTGCGGAACTTCCTTCGCTCGTTCTACATTTTCAATGTCGTATAGACATCGTATTAACATTGCCATAATGTAATACGGTATAGCTATTTTGGGTATGGTCTCTCCCACGATACTACATGTATCAGTTTTTCATTCCAAGTTGATCCTGTTACTACAGGGTGCCCATTAAAAAAGGTAACAATTTGCTTTTACTTATCAACATAACCTAGTGTCCTTAATTCATTCAAAATCACTATTGTGAACAATCTCGAACTTACCAAATGCAAAACTATGGTCTCAACGCACTTCTCGTGTATTCAAAGCGTGATTGAATTGCTACTATCATAGATATCCAACCAAGTAACGACGCATTTCTCGTGTATTCAAAGCGTGATTGAATTGCTACTATCATAGATATCCAACCAAGTAACGACGCACTTCTCGTGTATTCAAAGCGTGACTGAATTGCTATTATCATAGATATCCAACCAAGTAACGACGCATTTCTCGTGTATTGAAAGCGTGACTGAATTGCTATTATCATAGATATCCAACCAAGTAACGACGCACTTCTCGTGTATTCAAAGCGTGATTGAATTGCTACTATCATAGATATCCAACCAAGTAACGACGCTTTCTCGTGTATTGAAAGCGTGACTGAATTGCTATTATCATAGATATCCAACCAAGTAACGACGCATTTCTCGTGTATTGAAAGCGTGACTGAATTACTATTATCATAGATATCCAACCAAGTAACGACGCATTTCTCGTGTATTCAAAGCGTGACTGAATTGCTATTATCATAGATATCCAACCAAGTAACGACGCATTTCTCGTGTATTGAAAGCGTGACTGAATTGCTAATATCATAGATATCCAACCAAGTAACGACGCACTTCTCGTGTATTCAAAGCGTGATTGAATTGCTACTATCATAGATATCCAACCAAGTAACGACGCTTTCTCGTGTATTGAAAGCGTGACTGAATTGCTATTATCATAGATATCCAACCAAGTAACGACGCATTTCTCGTGTATTGAAAGCGTGACTGAATTACTATTATCATAGATATCCAACCAAGTAACGACGCATTTCTCGTGTATTGAAAGCGTGACTGAATTGCTATTATCATAGATATCCAACCAAGTAACGACGCATTTCTCGTGTATTGAAAGCGTGACTGAATTGCTATTATCATAGATATCCAACCAAGTAACGACGCACTTCTCGTGTATTCAAAGCGTGATTGAATTGCTACTATCATAGATATCCAACCAAGTAACGACGCTTTCTCGTGTATTGAAAGCGTGACTGAATTGCTATTATCATAGATATCCAACCAAGTAACGACGCATTTCTCGTGCATTCAAATTTTTCAATAATTTGTCACTATAGATATCCATCAAACCATTAGGCCTATGACGACACAATAAACAGAGAACTGATAAGTATTGAAATTTATAGCAGCGAACTGAAGTTCTAGAAATCATTGATAGTCGAATTCGCAATAATGCAAGAGCTTACAGACTTCCAGCGCAAAGTAATACTGTTGTTTAAAGAAGAAAATCCGACATAGGGCTTAACAAAATGCTCTGAAGTGCTTCCTAAGTTCTTCAGTAACATCACAAAAAGACAAATGGACCGCGTCGTTTCTAACCTTAAAAGATATGGATCTCCTGTGGCAGAATGTCGAAAAGAAGGAAGTGGACGAAGCCGATGCATTGCCTCACCAACGAGAGAAGCCATTGTTACTTTAGCAGTTAGCTACTCCACCAGATAAAAGCAGAAGACATTTCAGTCAGCGGCAAATTGCCAATGAACTGAACATTTCGAAAAGTACAGTTTTTAAGATGAATCTCATTTGAAATGCTGTAAGCGTGTTCTGTTCAGTGTCAAGGGTTAACCGAGACGAACAGAAATGCCAGAAAGCATAAGTCGATGCAGTTGATAAATCGCTTCGAAGGCCAATGGCATAGTGTTTGGTTCTCAGATGAAGCCAGTTTTTCCTTGCATCCTGCTGTAAACAATCAAAATGAAGGAATATACCGATCTGTCACCTGCAAAACAAACATTCCGCCTGAAGATCTCGTTGTGGAGTCGGACAAGCAGCAACAAACGATTATGTGTTACGGTGCGATGTCCTGGTGCGGGAAGACAGAACTGCGTTTCGTCGAAGGTTATGCAGAAGGACAAGAGCATTTACCTGCATATCGAAGAAAAAAGAAAACCGTGAATCAAGAGACTTACACGCAAGAGATGTTGCCTCAAATGTTCGACGACATTAATCATGTGATGAATGGTGATTCATGGTGCTGGCAGCAGGATGGGGCGAAGGCTCATACAGCACGCAGAACAATTCAATGGTTAGATGAAAATTGCCCTGAATTCATTTCCCCTGATCTTTGGCCAGCGAAAAGTCCTGATTTGAATGTGATGGACTACTCTGGTCCTTACTCCTATCAGATGTGCAAAGAAACTGAACTGAAATTCAGAACATTGATGATCTGAAAACTTGTCTTGTTGGTTCTTGGGATGCCATCCCTATGGATAAGGTAAAAAGAGCTGCAAACTCTTGGATTGGAAGACTTAAAAAATGCTTCGATGTCGACGGTGGTCACCTTCAATACCTAGGGTAGCTGTTATCATGCGTTGATAGTCAATGGAAATTTGATAAATTTTGAAATGAATGTGCCTTAATTTACCTTTTTTAATGGGCACCCTGCTTCGGTTTGCTAGAAGTGTGATCAATTCGAAATTGACGGCACATCGAGGAACCTATTAAGTGGACAAAAAGGAATTCCTAATACCTGAAAGAGATAGGAAAAAAGTCATGCGTCGCTTGCGGATTAATGTGAGTTCCAGCAAATTGCTTCGATTGCCACAATTCCTTCAGATTCGAAGAATCCAGATCATTGCGCACAAGTTTTCTCCATAATGTTGGCCCTCCCGATCATTGTCAAAAAAAGTAGCAGGCGTGCGAAAATAAGTTCACTTGATGATTTCACATCCTCTCCTCGGCATTGCTCACTGCATAGTGCATACACTGAATCGAAGCCACGCATCGATGTGTGTTTTGGTGTGTGCGACGCGATATCACAGCACGCACGCATCTCTCACTGGCTCTGGTGTCCTCTGCTGACAGCTTATTGTTCATTACATTTATTCGAGAAGGAGCAAGTTGTCCACTTCTGTGATGTGCCATTTCGACATTAAGGATAAATACAACCCTCCCTTTCTAGAAAACCGAAGCGCGCGCAGATGAATCTAATTCTGTGGTTGATTCGAATCACATGAAATTCACCGCACAATAATAGGCCTAAAAGAATATACAAAACACACTGAGCTACATGTACCGGTATATGCATGAAATGAAGAACTATTCCAATAGACGCATAAACTCATACTCATATGGAAAGCGATTCGTTAAAAGTTGTCACACAAAATGGTTGGAAAAAGTGGCAAATTTTAGTTCTTCAAAGCAGTAGGCCTACGTTCCGAAAAAAACTAGAAGCCACAAAGGTCAGGCGGAGTAGGCAAGTTGTTAAAAGGCCACAGGAAAAATGCGGATCCACACCTCATAGTCCGGCAGCCAAAGCGAGTTTCTGCAGGGAACGAGGCCGACAATGAGACTTTCACAGAATGATGTACACCTCATAGTCCGGCAGCCAGCACGAGTTTCGGCAGGGAACGAGGCCGACAATGAGACTTTCACAGAATGATGTACACCTCATAGTCCGGCAGCCAGCACGAGTTTCTGCAGGGAACGAGGCCGACAATGAGACTTTCACAGAATGATGTACACCTCATAGTCCGGCATCCAGCACGAGTTTGTGAAGGGAACGAGGCCGACAATGAGACTTTCACAGAATGATGTACACCTCATAGTCCGGCAGCCAGCACGAGTTTCTGCAGGGAACGAGGCCGACAATGAGACTTTCACAGAATGATGTACACCTCATGGTCCGGCAGCCAGCACGAGTTTGTGCAGGGAACGAGGCCGACAATGAGACTTTCACAGAATGATGTGCACCTCATAGTCCGGCAGCCAGCACGAGTTTGTGCAGGGAACGAGGCCGACAATGAGACTTTCACAGAATGATGTACACCTCACAGTGCGGCAGCCAGCACGAGTTTGTGCAGGGAACGAGGCCGACAATGAGACTTTCACAGAATGATGTACACCCTATGTCTACTGCGAATCTGCACGTCTGCCGAGCTCTATCTAGCTCCTCTTCTTGACACGATCAAATAGAAACACTGTTAATCCATGAGACGCAGATTTAAGCTTTTGGTTAAGATGAAATTTCCTATGTTTTCTCTGATTAGACGAATAGCATTAACATGCCTATGATCGGCAATGCATGTGATAATGTGGTTGAATGAGGTCAAAGTTCCTCAAAATGTTTATGTTTGCCGACATTAAGAGGCTCGCCAAATTTGAGTGTGTTTAGCTTTATAGACGGTGCATGAATATGAAAGGAAATAACCTGAAGAAATTCCATGCCAAAAATTGTGAGTCTGGGCTTAGTACTTTTTGTTTAATCAGAGAAAACATACAAAATTTCATTTTAGTCAAAAAATGCAATCTGCGTTTCATTGCATTTTTTGTCTGACAAGAAGAGGAACTGACTAGAACTCTACAGATGTGCCGATTCGTAGTAGGCATAGGGTGTACATCATTCTGTGAAAGTCTCATTGTCGGCCTCGTTCCCTGCACAAACTCGTGCTGGCTGCCGGACTATGAGGTGCACATCATTCTGTGAAAGTCTCATTGTCGGCCTTGTTCCCTGCAAAAACTCGTGCTGGCTGCCGGACCATGAGGTGTACATCATTCTGTGAAAGTCTCATTGTCGGCCTCGTTCCAAGCACAAACTCGTGCTGGCTGCCGGACTATGAGGTGTACATCATTCTGTGAAAGTCTCATTGTCGGCCTCGTTCCCTGCACAAACTCGTGCTGGCTGCCGGACTATGAGGTGTACATCATTGCGTGAAAGTCTCATTGTCGGCCTTGTTCCCTGCACAAACTCGTGCTGGCTGCCGGACTATGAGGTGCACATCATTCTGTGAAAGTCTCATTGTCGGCCTCGTTCCCTGCAAAAACTCGTGCTGGCTGCCGGACTATGAGGTGTACATCATTCTGTGAAAGTCTCATTTTTGGCCTCGTTCCCTGCACAAACTCATGCTGGCTGCCGGACTATGAGGTGCACATCATTCTGTGAAAGTGTCATTTTCGGCCCCGTTCCCTGCACAAATTCGGGCTGGCTGCCGGACCATGAGGTGTATATCATTCTTTGAAAGTCTCATTTTCGGCCTCGTTCCCTACAGAAACTCGTGCTGGCTGCCGGACTATATTGCTGTCCAGATTTCAAGACTTTTATTGATTGTGAGGTGTCTCTAAATGTCACAAATAAAACAATAGGAAATTTCTCCACTAAGAAACATCTGCATGTGCTCTTCAGAGATATTAATGTTGTATTGAATTGTTTGTCTGGACGCTAGGTCATCTGTTATGTAGGTTGTATAAATGTCGTCAAATGTTGTATAATATCGACATGAATTATATGATAGGAATCTTTGTATCTCTGCAGCTCACCGGATGAAATGATTCCATCATTGTAACTTTTCATGTTTACAAAAAGTTATCGTGTTGTGTGCAAGTGCACGCGATGATGGTATTTCGGCCTAAAAGATAAATGAATAGACTTCTTTGTATAACCGAGTTACTAAGATTTTATGTTTGTTTTTCTCTAAAAAGTACTTCACCCCTACGCAATGACTTTTTCACCTCTGTGTCGAAGGATAAAAAGTTTGCATTAATCAATGAAGGAAGGAGAAACATTTGCATATGTAACAAACTCTGTATGCAACATTGACTTCGCTTAAGAGAATTCCTGCGTGATGCCGTTAAACCTGTAGGCCTAGACTGTAATCCAAGACACAGCTTGCCCATAATGCGTCAATTGAAATTGGAATGGAGCATGGTTCATTGTGGTATGCAACGTCATTTCAGCCACACAGATCACTGACTCTGATGCTTATCAAATGCATGCACAATCTCGCATTTAAAAAGATTATCTGACATACACTCTTTATCAAAATTGATGTTACATACGGGTGTATTCACTTGTGAACTTTAATTTAAAATGTTTTCAAGTCAACAAGTGATCAATATCGGTTAAAATCTCTACGAACTGTAGTCACTGATGAGATGCGATCATTCATGCTCTGTGCATCAATGAGTCAATAAAAGATTGTGGCATCAATAAACACTTTATAACGGATAGAGGGTAGCTATACGATTCTCTGACATAGCTCGTGAAATTATTTGATATATCCCTCTAACTAAAGCCCTCGGGATTCATCAAATAATTTCCCTCTCTATATCCCAGAGAATCGCATAGCCATCCTCTATCCATTACGTAAAGTTCACAGCGCCAACCAAACCATATGTCACCCCGGACATCTGTTTCGTCCTGATCGAATACCATTTTTGCATTTCTTAATGACAAATTCTCTTTGTCAGCGATCCAGAGAGTTTGTCTTGAAATTTTAGCACATTACACTTTTCTTTGGTTGTAAGCTGCCTTTCACTTAGACGAATAGCTATCCCATAAGAAAATCGCTGTCTGTCGATTCACCATGACAAAAGACTTTTTTCATTGATAATGAAATGATTAATAAGCAAACAATGATGAGTGATATCCGTGGTACTGCATTTATACGTTAGATTATAACCTAAGGCTCACTATCTATGTACTAAGCATGTGCATATGCATTCATAGAAATTAACAAAATCATAGAAAGTGCACTATTGTCTACTTCTATGCATAAGATTGTTACGAACTGAAATTTGAATGAAAATTACGCTTATATTACCAATTTCTTAACAAATGAACGGGGCAATTTAACATTCGTTATGATTCTGTATTTAATTACGCGTATGATTGACTTGTGAGTGAGTCCAAATACTTTTCTAAAATCACTTTCTTTTGTCTATACACTGATCTGCTTTTCATTTTTCTAACTTCTGATGATGCCAAAATTTTCATTTAAAATTTTATGCAGTAGATTTATGCAACCGTGCAAAGATGCAGCCAGTAATAATATTGAATCTTCAAGAGGAGATCAATACTTTTCAGTCGACGAATGATAGTTTTGTAATCAAATAAACTGAACGGCTGTAGACGCTCACATATTTCAACAGTTGTAACATTAATTTTGAAAAAGAGTGTGTAATATTCATGTACGCAACAAGTGCAAAGCAGGGCTGTGGAGCCGATGCGTTATCTCATCGGCTCCGGCTCGGCTCCGGCTCCACAGCCCTGATGCAAAGTATCCATCTTCATTGCATTTTTCGAGATCAACATGTTTATGCACGAGCTCTATGATGTTTCCTATCTGCATCAGTGCGAACCATCCCATGGGTTGCGGAGCACTGCTGTAGACTGTAGAAATCGGAGGTTGGCTGAATTCCCATCTTCGATGTGCGGATAGCTTGACTTCTATGGGAGATTTGCTTGCTTTGCATTCATGTAAGATCCATCTGTATACAAGTCACAGTCTTCTTGATGATGGCCACGGCACCTGAACAGCCGAAAAATATCGAAAAAAGTTAAAATTCTAGCAACTTTTACTTGGCCTTTCCAAATCCTGAAAATCATTCGTGATTGAGGTTGACTGGAATCAACATTTTTCAATCTGTCCGTCAGCTTCTACAAAACAGCATGTAATCCTCGCCCACGACTCAGTTTGTATTCGATATTGTTACAGCTGCTCGTCAATAAACCCTTCAGCCTCTAGATTCTACACCTGCTTCATCTAAAATTCAAGAAAAAGCATAGATTTCCACATGTATTCTGCTGGCATAATCTCCCTATTAGTGTGGAGTAGAAGTTGTACGACACGTGTTTGAAGCTTAGATGTAAAGTATCTGTCCTCAGGTTTGAAGATATCTGCGTAGTGTTGCGCAAATAGCAATAACATCACATCGTCTAATGAAAGTTATCAATCAGCCACAAATGAGGAAATTTTGATCAGAGATCACGGTCTGAAGCAAATGTATATTTCGTTTCATCTCCTTCATCATGTCTCTCATATTTAGATAACAGTCTGATGATTGGATAGTCAACAACGTCTGGTTCCAGTTTTTCACAAAATCGTATTTTTACAGACACAGACATGTACCTCATACATTCCTGAATTGAAAGGAAACGCTGTAGATAGCCGCAGATCGATCTGAATGTATGCAAGCAAGACGCATCCAAATGTAGGCAACTTCGGAATGTTTCAGAGAAGTTCACATTCTTTTTGTAAAGGGTAAAATTCAAGATTTCATCTTCTTGTCTTCTTTAGATGAGTATTCAGACTATATTCAATGGAAATCAATTGATTGACTTTAAATTCAATGTCAATTACTTGACCGTCTCACAGTTCATGCATAAATTAATTGATTGCCTCAAAATTGATGGTCAATAATGAGATATTAGGTTTACTTAGCAGTAAAGTGAAAAAACGTGACGTGGATTTGTAAAAGCAGTCGCGCAGGTCTGTCTTCCATTTCTCAGAAAACATTGTTATCGTCACTTTAATTAATGTATGGAAATTGCTTAAGATTGCAGCAGATATTATTCTCCATGACAATAGCAGTTGCTTTCAAGCGACCTCGGGGAATCGACTTCACCATTCGGTGTCTCTAGCTTTCACGAGGTGGAAAGGATATATCTATGTGCCCCGTTCCTGGGGCAATCATGCGGGAAAAGGGTTTATATTTCACAGTGCTATAATCTCTATGATTATTGCTTCCATAATATAGTTTATGCTTTCCACAGTGTGCATAAATTTCAAAGAGTGCAATAAACAGTCTTTATTGCACTCCTTCATTGAAACACATTAGCACATAGAAAGTTTTTCATCCTCTACAACGAAAATCATGCATAGAATTTGCATGTACAATGGACAGAGAAGCAGGCTATCTGATTTCAAAATTGCT
The DNA here is from genome assembly GCA_907163375.1 of Prostheceraeus crozeri. Taxonomy (NCBI): domain Eukaryota; kingdom Metazoa; phylum Platyhelminthes; order Polycladida; family Euryleptidae; genus Prostheceraeus; species Prostheceraeus crozeri. Next base: position 147,675 of record CAJQUW010006835.1, on the reverse strand, counting down.
TTGGTTTGATTTTCAAATCATGTTAAGGATCATGATCATAGATTCTGGTAGTTCTGTGAAATATAAAGTTACTTACAGAACTCGTGCAAAGATATCCAGCTTAATTGCATTTTTCTCGATCAACAAACTATGCCCTCGCCCTTCGGGCTCGTGCATAGACATGTTGATCTCAAAAAATGCAATGAAGCTGGATACTTTGCACTTGTTGTGTAAATAACTATTGTCTGCTGAGAATCATGAAAGCCATAGACATTGAGGTGTGAATTCTATTCTCCATGATATTGCAAAAGCGAACAATGATTAGCTAATCTAGGTATTGTTGATTTTCATAATTTTCAAATTTTTGACATTTTTGACATTTTCGAGCATTCTTGGTCGACGTAAAACACTTCTTGATCATCACAAAAACCCATCTCTTATAGTGCAGATGCTTCCGTTTACCAAAACAACTAAGTAATAGTTAGTAAGCATTTCACGCATATATTTACGTTTGCCAAAAGAACGTCTGAATACAAGTATACGGGAATTACATGAGAGCACTTCTATTATCAATTAATAGATTATCTGAGTTTCAACCAACGTATTTATCGCAATCAATTAGTGTATTCTACGGAAGTTTAGGAACAGTGCTCTTTGCATTTGTGAGGATTGACTATATTTAAACCCCACTTTCATAGCATGTTTACAAGCTTTCTTGCATGTCAGACTGATTGAAGGGAGAGCGAACTTCGGTGAATGTCGATCGAATGATGAAACTTTCACGGCGAGATTTGACCTCATAAATTCACCGCTGCCATATTCTGCACCCACAGCGTTGGTAGGAGGTATAGCTGGGATGTACTTTGTGAATTAGGGAGATGTAAGTTATAAAATATTCAGCTGTATATTCCCATCTGTTTTGCATCAAGTGTCATGTTTATTTGACTGCAAATTTGCTGAATAAGCAAACAATTGTTCCTTCTGGTCTTGTTTTAACATTAAATAGATTCAATTCTGCATAAACGTTCTCTTTGAAATTCTATTTGACATTTTAGTTTTGATGACATTTTTTAGGAAATATGAAATTAAAGTCGAATTTCTTCAAGTCAAAAATGTATTACAATTTTATTCAAGAATGAAATCGATTCTGACGCGAGTCTTCTCTCAAAGTGATTGAATCAACCATGTGAAGTCTGCACAGCGATGTTGTGAATCAGAAATCTAAGAATGATGAAATCCCGGAAGGGTCAGGACGGGCTGCTTCAGTTACCGGTCAGGTCAGTCCTCTGTGTCTGGTGCGGGTCAGGTCTGAACCTTGAAGCCTGTGTGATGACTTACTGTGTCACCGTATCATATCTGCTGTCCATCCAAGTCCCCTCCTCCACCCGTCTAATTCTCGATACAATTTTTCACGAATAGATGAGCAATAATTAATCAAGATGCATTATGAATGATGGTAGTGTTCCGTAAGCAACTGAGTCGCTTGAGGATGGCAGATGGCGTCTGTCGAAAGCGCTCGCGAGAACTTTGAGTGTTTTTCTTGTTTCGTTGGTAGACATGAACTCTGGGATGTCCTCCGAATCAAATAATTCAATCACATGTCCCTTGTTTGCAATATGATACAGAATGTGGTTCAAGTACAGGGCAGGTGCGACATTATGTGTGATTGCTCGGTGATAGATAAAGAGGTTGCTTAGAGTTATCGTTTCCTTCTGTGCTTGTGTTGTCTTTCGTTTTATTGATTGTCTTGGATTGGCATCGGTTCGCTTTTGTGTATTAGGTGGTAATTTTTGGCATTTTACGTTTTGAAGTACCGGTAGCTCTCATTTATATATATATGTATATTTTAACGTACATAACAGATCAATTCATAACGTGCAGTATGGCTTCAGAATTTTGCAACTGTCTAACCTTTGAGATGCACTTTTCGATCGAATGATTCCACAATCAATCAGTTTCGGAATTCCACGGTCGAGAAGCTTTCGCACGTTGCTGAAAAGTAGCAATGCCTTCGAACGTCTGAATGAATGTAATTTTCGGTAAACTATTTGAAACATTGAACTAGTTGCATCTAGGTCAATATTGATATATCTTAAGAAGAATCAAAGGATTGAAGCATGATACTGCTGTAGATTCCCGTCGGAAGGCTGTTTACCAAAAGTTATCTTATTAAAATGATTTCAAAGGAAATAATAATACTTGTGAATATTTACAAAATGCGCTGATGAGGTGCCCCAGGGCCTTCCCATTGTCAACCACTCGAAGCCGCCATCATTTAGGTACTATTCTCATGACAACGCCAGTCCACTTTTGTTGTCAATGTTCATGTCCGCTCTAGTCATAGTTCTAGTGTGTAGGATTTCTATGCCCTCTAGGTTGACGAGGATGTTTTTCAGCTGCTCATTAAGAAAGAATACTCACAAAGATGACACATCCACATACACATGCATAGATGATCAACAACTTCTCAACACTATAAGACAACCCATGCATCCTCTTATACCTTCCTAGCGGCAACTTCATCAAACACAGCAACATGACAAAAATGCACACAACTCAAGCCTATCACACGAGCAAAAACATGCGAATCAGTCTTTTGGAGTGACAGACGACATTTATAGTATATTTTATCTTCTTTTGTATCCTTATTTGCTTATCGTATGATGAACAGATATTAACCACAAAGGAAATCTGTATGTTGCACTTTCTCACTTGTGTACCGCATTTTAGCATTCATGATTTCCATGATCAGATGAACTTTCACGCATAAACATGTTATATCATCTATCTGTTATGCAATTTCGATATGTATTCATAATCACATCAAACTGCATCAAATTCCTGGGTTCTGCGTGTTTCGTACTCAGAGACTGAGAAAAGTATATGACACAGTTTTGGACAGAGAGAGAATCAAGCGCAGGACAAACTTCCAAGTTAATTGAAAATATATGGAAATAACTCTGCATGTACCTCGTAGAGCCAATGGAAATCCTGCTGTTTTGTTCTTTCAATCTGAAAACAAAAGAATCTCCTTCCTTCTGATAACATAATATGTTGCCACGAAAGAAAGGGAAAACATGAATAAGAAAGTATTTCCTAATTTTGGTGTTTAACATCGACGCAGACGATAAATCCTTTTCACTAACGAGAGAAAGACTTACATAGCGTGACAATAGAAATTCCCGTTATTATGCCATTTGTAAACTCTGGTCTCGATGAAAAGTTCTGTTTCAATGAAATTAATGCGAACATCGCATATTTCCATGCCGACTTTATTACGTCACGCATAACAGGAACAATAGGAGTGAATTACATGCGCATGAATGCAATGATGAGAACGGTACAAACAGCTGACTAATTCTACTATTAATTCACTTGTTATCATTTTTGCGCTGTTAATGTGACTTGATGAGAAGAGTTTCCGCAACTTTTGAATGACGTGTTTGTACATAATTAAGCCATTAATGCCGAGTAGCAACTTTAAATCATTAATTACTTTTTATTCAAAATCGACCTGCAACTCTTAGGTCGCCCAAATAAGTAACTGAATTAAAGAAGAGATCAACGCGGTATCAACGTAGCTCTAATGGTACCACTCCCGACCTCTCACGATGCCTAGAACGCCCGCAAATTGCATTTGAAAATATATTTTTTCAATCTAATTTTTTAATAGAAAGATGTCCTCAAACAGTAACAGATTAAATACGAAAATTCCTTGGCAGCCGTAGAAGCTGCATTTCGCTGTACAAAGGCTTTGAATAATACGTTCGTCATTAATTGGCTAAATTTTGAAGTTTGGCTCTATTGTTATGATGATGCGAACCACGGAAATGCGATGCCCAATGACGTTTCCTTTCGACCTCGTTCCCTGCACAAACTCGTGCTGCCTGCCGGACTATGAGGTGTACATCATTCTGTGAAAGTCTCATTTTCGGCCTCGTTCCCTGCAGAAACTCATGATGGCTGCCGGACTATGAGGTGTACATCATTCTGTGAAAGTCTCATTGTCGGCCTTGTTCCCTGCACAAACTCGTGTTGGCTGCCGGACTATGAGATGTACATCATTCTGTGAAAGTCTCATTTTCGGCCTCGTTCCCTGCAGAAACTCGCTCTGGCTGTCGGACTATGAGATGTACATCATTCTGTGAAAGTCTCATTGTCGGCCTCGTTCCCTGCAGAAACTCGTGCTGGCTGCCGGACTATGAGGTGTACATCATTCTGTGAAAGTCTCATTGTTAGCCTCGTTCCCTGAGAAGGTACTGAGAAAATACTGGTGACTAGTCAGAGTGCTTTTGAGATGTTCACGGTTGTTATAGGCCTGCTGATGATTCCTGATATTGGACGAAATGGCAGCTTTCCATTTTTCAACTGAAGATGCAGCTCAAAATTTAATTATCCTATTTGCTTCATGGTTATTGTCTTGTGATGACAGCATTTCCAATGCAGCGCCTTAATCCTCAACTGCTGCATGCTTCAGTCTTTTGATTCTTCTTGAGATCTAGAAACATTGACATTTATCAAGGCCTAAATGAGGAGTTGAAGTTATCGTCAGCAAAGCGGCATTGTCCATTCTAGCACCACGAACTTGACAAAGCGAAAAGTAGGACTTCCATGCTGCTAATGGTGGTTTGTTATTCAAATGCTCATTTATGCGTGTGCAAAACTATTTGTTTTCGTTACGTTTTTGTGACACAGCTGAACGTTTTTGTGACACAGCTGACTATTTTTGGGCGCGGACATCGAGGGCGCTTCTAATTTTCAGGGATATAAGCAATGTTTGAAGTGCATGCGAAGGTTGCTGCTTTTTGTTGTCAGTGATGATGGTGTGGATCTCTATTGTGCGGTGACGCGCTCAAGCCGGTGTGAAATCATTACAGTGACCTTCTGTGAAAGATATTCTCTGCATTGGCTGGTGTCAGTGATGATGGTGTGGATCTCTATGGTGCGGTGACGCGCTCAAGCCGGTGTGAAATCATTACAGCGCCCTTCTGTGAAAGATATTCTCTGCATTGGCTGCTGTCAGTGATGATGTCATGGATCTCTATGGTGCGTGTGACGCACTCAAGCCGATGTGAAATCATTACAGTGACCTTCTGTGAAAGATATTCTCTGCCTTGGCTGGTGTCACTGATGAAAAGTATAACAGCTGTTCTTCATCCGATTACTCAAACACTGCAAAATGAACCGTACGCATCACGTCCTTACCTTATTTACTGCAACTCAAAAGCTGAAGGCGAACTATGAGCGGTTCACTTTATAGTGCGCGTTATTTGACTTGAATATTCGGATGATGACTATCTGCCGCACTCATCTGATAGGAATGAGAATCATTTTCAACATACCAGGCGAAACTGTCTGTCACTTGTCTGCTGTCATGGTAGATCAAAGGAGAACAGCAAGCGCTTGAAGTTAAATTTAATTCAAATAATTTTCAGAGCGACATGGATTGTAACCGGCGCGGTGTCATCCTCTGAAAATAATGCAGGATTTCCGCGCAGATATGCCAAAAACGTCAAAAAAGACGCACCCTAAAGATGCATCTGAAATTAGCGGAATTGTCTTAAACGGCACAAACTCACAACTTTGATATCGAAGGCTCAACAGCAAGGAGATGCTCATAAGGAACGCTTTATTTTCAACAACGGCCTTATTTTCAATTGTCTTCATTTTTCCGTTATATCTTCAAGAGGTCTAGATGAAGGTCTTATCTTCATTCAAGTCTAAATGACTGAACAAAAAAGTACCAACGCTGTATCCAAGCGCTTAAATTCACAGAATTAGATTGTTTAAGCGTGTCACTCTGCTACAGAGTTGATCATAAAAAACGGACCACGTAAGTTTCGTTGACGTTCAATCGATTCTCATGCTTTCCAAATGCATTATATTCTCAGCTTTGAAATGAACTATGATAGACTTGCATCCGTTATTGGATTTGCTGAGCAGTGTTCAAAATATGAAAATCACTCAATTTACAAATCGTAATTTTTCAATCAGAAAACATGTGAGTATGAGAATGAATCAGACACGAGGAGAAAGAGCATTTTCACAGCTCTCTTTTGACATGCTGCTCATCAAAATCGGAGAATTAATGAAAAATGAGTGATATCGTGAAGTTATCACAAAATCATGACCTTTTCATCAAAAGTGTTCATGTTTGGTATCTCTAAGTACACAGACAACATGTAGGGTGAACGAAGGTTCAAAACAAGACAATTAGCGAAGGCATCTCTTTGTTCTCTCAAAGCAGCCGCAGTTTGCTTACCTTCATCATTTGTGTACTTTTGAGGAAATGAAAACAAATATTGAAGAAGTTTGAAAAAGAACTATTGAGCTTATATGAATCTAACTTACACATTCGAACTCCTCACATCGCAAGGATTCTGAAGATACCAAACATGAACACTTTTGATGAAAAATAGAGAACAAAACATTTTCAATCAAAAAGGTCATGATTTTGTGAAAGCTTTTATTAGTTCTCCCATTTTGATGACCAGCATGTCAAAAGAGAGCTGAGAAAATGCTCTTTCTCCTCGTGTATGATTCATTCTCATACTCACACGTTTTCATTTTGAAAAATTGGGATTTGTAAATTGAGTGATTTTCATATTTTAAACACTGCTCAGCAAATCCAATAACGGATGCAAGTCTATCATAGCTAATTTTAAAGCTGAGAATACCAGCTCTCGAATGATGTATGGTACGTTGTTGTGCGATGCGATTGTAAAGCATGAGAATCGATTGAACGTCAACGACATCTAGGTGGTCCGTTTTTTATGATCAACTCTGTAGAACTGCAAACTGATTCAAACAGATGGCACATGCAGGAACTCAATAAGTGGGCAAAAAGAAATTTTTAATACCTTGCAGAGATAGGAAAAATAGTTGTGCGTCGCTTGCGGATTGCTGTGAATTCCTTCAAAATGCTCCGATCGCCACGACTGCTTCAGATTCGAATAATTCAGATCATTGAGCAAAAATTTTCTCGATAATGTTGGGCAGTCCGATTATTTTTAGAAAAGTTAGTAGGCGCACGAAAAAACGTTGACAAACTTGTCTGTAGATCTTGACATCGACTGTGTCTCTTTGCTTTGTGATCCGGTTGATAACAGTCACTGAAACTTAGCACAATTTGGCGTGTTTAATATTGAACGGCTGCTCATTGTTCGATTGCTATGGTATTATGTCAGTAGATTGTGCCATTTTATAGGTATTACAGGTTCCAATGCTTCCTTTCTAGTCAAACAGAAGAAGAGACGACCTGTCTAATTCTGTGCTTGAACAGTGATCATCTGTAGACAAAAACAGTCGCATTATTGTACGCAACCAAGCAGAAACGTTTGAAAAGGCACACTGGTCGTCAACGAAGCTACGTTCATTAAGAAGCTCGATTTACCGCTGTGCAGACAAAAAGAATTCATTTTTGAGTTTATCTTACCGATTTAACTTTTTGACTTTGGTATCCATCGCTTGACATTTTTTTCTGTACATTGTTGGGTGTTTCTCTGAAGAGACCAGATGAAAGGCCTTAGAAATGCTACTCTGCTCAGTCTTCCTCTACAAACTATTTAGAAACTGCCTGTTGAGTCAATGAATAAATGACACATATAAAAGTCTAAAAATAGCCTTAATAAACCACCTCGCAGTTCGAACATGCGGTCTCCCGGAAACAGAACGAACACTCCACCCCGCGGACACTTCACATATCCAGGATGGAGGCATGGCCTCTTGGGTGCAGATGGAGCACTCTAGTCATCTTCAGAACATTTATGTTGATCAACATTTTCACCCGGTTTTCAATATTCAATTCTTCCTTTGAACGACAGTCTCGATAAACAAATATTGATTTCCCTTCAATCTCCGATCTGTTTGAGCTGTTCAGATTGATGTGCTTCGCAAATATATGCATTAGTATATCATGTAGAATCATTCGCTTGCTTGTCAATTTGTTTTTCTGGTTTATTGACACTAATTTGAATTCAAGCTCTCGACAGAAATTCGAATCTCTTTGAGGGCTTTCCGGCCAAGGACTCTCCACAGTCATCAGATGCTGAAAGAAGTTTTATTCAATCCACACTGAGCAGTCCCCCGTCTAACGACGTGGAAAGGGGTCGGTTCTAACCGTTAACAAAGCAGACAAAAGTAAGTATATATGGGAAGTATGGAATCAGTGGTTGATTTGCGGCGACAGCTATGACATTACCTTTTAGCCAGCGCTTATAAGCAGTTTTATTTGATATCGCAATTGACAAGAGAATGTTATTGAGATATGGAATGGAAGGGAATAAATATCTATGTCAAAACTATGAAGCAGCGAAAAATTACATAGCTATCCGTAGACGATGAATAAAACAAAAACCGTGCTATTTATAGGTCTTCATAAAACGCTCCTAAATGTTCTCCTTCTCAGGCTACATCAGAGACGGAAGGGAGCTTCTACTTTGCAAACATACCGCAAATTTTAAAATTGATATATGAGTCAGTAGTATAGAGATGATACGACAGAAGGGAATTATATAGAAAGACAAGTGCATTCTAAGACATCTTGATGATGAAATAATTGGTCCTTGGTCATGAAGGAATTGAAATTGTCGGCATTGCCCTCTTTCTTCTCTTGAGTTAATTTTCGGTTGGTACTTCTGTATCAATTGTGCTTCCATAAGTCATAGATTTGTGCTATCTTTTTCATGGCTCAATATTCAGTCTTAAAGTCGTTGGTGTCACAGTTCTTGAGATGTTTAAAGACAGACGATGTTTCTCGGGTAACATGGTCATTGATTCTTACTTGGAGTGGTCGGATGGTGCTACCAATATAAGAGTGTTGGCATTGAAGACAAATTAAAACACATTTTCTTGCGGTTTACAGGATATGCAGATAATTGGCAATTGGTTCTATAATTCGTTTTCTTTTTTAAAGCATTTCATAAAGTAATATCTGATTTTTGTGCAAGTTCGACGTTGAGTTGTTCCGAATTAAGAATTTTCTTTATTTTTTATTGATACATTTATACAGTCCTAAGTAACTTCAAATATGATTACAAAGACGAAGAAACGACTTAGAGACACCCTTAGCTTTGAGGATATATAGAAAGCGGAAAAATGACTACTCACTGTGCCTTCATGGCAAAACGGCAAAAACTTTTATTTCCAGTATTTAAAAACACTGAAAACTCAGGATTGTAAAGTTAAAGCTGAATTGTGATATCTTTCATTCATTCTCACACTAATGCATGATGTGGTTCTCCACGTACCCGGACAGACCGTTGAGAGAATCGAAAATTTCTTCGGGTACTCGTAATGAGATGTAATTTTTTCCAGAATTTTCGCCTTCCGGCTTTGTCAATGGAACATGTAGAAATGCAAGCAATGCAAATCTGGCCACTACCAGTAGTGCAGCGTGAGCAACATTCAAAAAGTAATTTACAGCAGAAGTCGAAAATGAGTAAATACTACTAAATACAAATAAAAGTAAGATGAAGGAAAAGACTTATTTACAAAAGAAAGAAAAGGAATTTCTTTTTTTTTCGATTTTTCATTGGTTTTTTTTCATCGATTTGCATTGCTTGCATTTCTACATGTTCCATTGACAAAGCCGGAAGGCGAAAATTCTGGAAAAATTCTCTCAATTCTCACACGACTTTAAAAGAATATGTACTTTCATTAGTTGCATGTATTTTTCTTTCTATTGATAATGAATGACCTTGAAAAATTCACTTTCTAAAAATAGTCTTTCGTTTGCCTGATAAGCGCGTGCTGTAAACATCATCAGTCTATGTGTGCAGCCGTCTTACCTAAGATATAATCATGGCAGTCTTCTCCGACATGTATTCATAAATGTTCCATCTCGTTATCAACTATAATGATTTCCATCATTTCTATCGGATGTATCGAGTGTGTTTATTTATGTAAATGTACTACAAAATGACTGGCGCTGAGTGTAATTAACATCTCACGATTATAGTTGCACTTGCTATTTTTGCGCTTCTTTGTCATATTTATTCTTAATTGAAGTTTCGAGACTTTGTAATACCTTATATTTCTTAGCCATACAGCGAGATTATTCGTAATTCACTTTGTATTCGATTGACTGTGAAATTTCTAAAACATGTTTGAAGACAGACAAGTAAGCCTATATCGTCAGGGAATTCACCGACCCTCAGACTAAACTACACGACGCATGAATGAAATCTCCGTTTATTTAAGGCTCAAGCTAGACTGTTCGAAACGGAATATCAAATGTTGAGACATTTGCGAATTCCTCGAGAACGCAACACTGGTAGGATTATTTTACACCACTGCCGATCACTGAGTCGTCAAATGCAATTCGAATATACCGATGAGTTCGCCGACACGCATTCTATAGGAAGAAGTGTCTTAAACTCGGAGAATTGTTGCTGTCTGAAATCGTCAATGTTACTCAGATCTCTATAGGACTGTTTTGCCGCTCTTGCACACCTCATAGTCCGGCAGCCAGCACGAGTTTGTGCAGGGAACAAAGCCGAAAATGAGACTTTCACAGAATGATGCGTATCTCATGCCTACTACGAATTTGCACGTCTGCCGAGGTCCAATTAGTTCCTCATCTTGTGACACATGATCAAAGCATGAAGAGGAACCAGGTAGGATTCGGCAGAGGCACGACTTCGTAGTAGGCATAGGTGTACATCATTCTGTGAAAGTCTCATTGTCGGCCTCGTTCCCTGGAGAAACTCGTGCTGACTGCCGGACTATGAGGTGCACATCATTGCGTGAAAGTCTCATTGTCGGCCTTGTTCCCTGCACAAACTCGTGCTGGCTGCCGGACTATGAAGTGTACATCAGTCTGTGAAAGTCTCATTGTCGGCCTTGTTCCCTGCACAAACTCGTGCTGGCTGCCGGACTATGAGGTGTACATCATTGCGTGAAAGTCTCATTGTCGGCCTTGTTCCCTGCACAAACTCGTGCTGGCTGCCGGACTAGTGTACATCAGTCTGTGAAAGTCTCATTGTCGGCCTTGTTCCCTGCAGAAACTCGAGGTGGCTGCCGGACTATGACTGCAATGAAATCAGTATTGACTGTGCTCCGATTACTCAATTGCTCAATTTCTACACTCAAGCTTTCAATTGTGATAGCACCGTATGACAGTGGCTCATCGCAGGCATGTGGAGGGCAGTCTGATGATCACAAACCGGTCAACCTCTCGCCGTGTGTTTGCATCTGTTGAAATTTGTGGAAAATAATCAGCAAGTGTGGCTACCTGCGTAAAACATGTTTGATTAACGTTTGAATTAATGTAATCGGGTCTGTATTATCCTTCAAATGTCAGTACGCTTGTTACATTCCAAATGAAGAAATTTGCGTTCTATGTAGTAGAGAAGTGGCTTGGATTTTCGATGGGTGTCCATCTCTTCATGTAGCACTATCAATTCCAATCGCAAGGATCGCAAAGTAGGCTGTTCAGCTGAAAATGAACCGTGATGTCCACTAATCAACGCTGAATTCGCATCAGATGTGAGAACATCAAATAATCCACGACTTATTAGCTTTAACTTATTCTAATGTTTGCATTCACCCCTGGATGAAATGAAAAGAAAATATTATTATAAAGTTTGACTCAACTAACATTAAACAAAACTAAATGAAGTTCTGGTTCAAGTTAGAAAAGGGAAATAATTTCTTTGCTAAACATGTTCACCACAGACTTTGTAGAAGCGTCTTTCCGTCTTTGATATAATCAAGGAAAAGAAGAGGAAATAGGTTAGGGGCTCAAACCTTGCTTCATGCAGCCACATGGTTCCTCCCTGATGACTCCATACAAAGCAAACATATTAGTTTCTTGGGTTTCTTGGGTTCTTGAGTTGTCCATGACGAACCGTCCTTTCAGTTCCTAGATTGTAAAATAAAATTGATATTAGTTTATATCTCTTCCCGTCTTAAGTTAGGTCGGCTAGCCTTTATACATATTTCATTTCCTACTCTGTATTGGAGTAGGTTACTCTATGTTATTAGCAGGGGCGTAGCGTTCATTGGGGCATTCGAGGGCCCCGAATGTATCTTTGAATCAATTCGCCGCATATTTTTTAGTCATGTACATCACTGACCAAACGCTATATCTTATCTTAAGTCTCTTTTCATCTTTCCAACGGATGCATGTATATACTACATGTATAACTGTCGATGGTTTTATCTCTCTTCCTCTCTCAAGGGCAGTCGTCGGAGTGTCGCCGAGATCGCACCGATTGGCCAAAATCTAGCACGAGCCACACATGACCAGCAATGGCTCGTTGATATCATCGACAACTCAGCCAATCTATGAATGTGCCGTTCACACGCGCCAGAGCAGCTCGGCGACGCCTTTCAGCTCGTTGCGGCCACTGTATGCAATCCATCTGTGTGATTCAGCCCGGGCGAAGACAGGGAATTTTTTGCGAGTTACACTTGGACACACTGACTAGCTAATCACGGAGTGTCTGACAAACGCGTAGCTAATTATTTACACATGCATAGGCATACCTTAACCTCTTCATTATTTCATATTATTTGAAACGTCAAAGTAACTAGATTTAAACCCAACGGGTACTTTGCAGAGATGCTGCATGCTATAAGGTATACCTATGTCAAGACTGACTTTAGCCACGGAAACAGTTTGAAGCACGGTACGCCACTGGTTATTAGTATTAATTTATTTTCATCCGTTCTTCACTTTAAGTCACCTAATTACTTACAGGATGCTGCACTAGGGTAGTTGTTTAACTTTAGTATCTTCCGTTTCCTGGATCCTTCGAATTTTTACCTTATCGTGTTTTTAATTTGATTATCATAAAATGCAGAAATGCAGAAAAAAGAAAATTCGTGAATCACTCAACTTTTTGGATCCGATACCGATCATCCGATACCGACAGTTCGATTGTCACAACCCTTCTCATAAAACAGATTGTTTATTATTTCACTATTCCCAGCCCCACTAAGAGAACGGACGGCCATGTTTGAAACCTTTCATTGAAACATATTCAGGTATTGCTCTAGAAAGCATCAAGATTGGGGGTGGGGAGAGGGACTTAAGCATCGCCTAGAATGCAAGAGGAATTATAGCACAACATACTTTCGTACCTTCTTCTAATAGTCGTATTCATGTGCTGCTTCCCTCTCATCTTGAAGCAAAAGATAAGCATTCGGCTTCCTCAATAATTTTTTCAAAAAGTACAAATTAGCACATTTTGGTTGTGAATCCCTTCAATTTCGCTGATTATAATATCAAAATGTCCTGAGAAGCATTATGACAGTAATAAGAACATCTATTTATTCATGGAATACAGATAATTCGCACGTGAATGTGGGAAATTTTCCGAAAACTATGCCACATCCTTCAATAGTAATATCTTTACCGCAGCTTTCAACAAACTGATCTGAAGCCATTTGTAAAAGCTCATATTCTCTATCAATTGGTAAAATATTTGTTATTTGGACGCGTTTTCGAAATTCTTGCCCTTGGCGGACTTTTGCATCCTATCATCCAAGTTATACTACTTGTAAGTAGTTTGCAAATTAAGGAAACCAAGGAATTTCAATATTATATTATATATTATATTATAATATAATATTATATTATATATATAGAAATCGATTGATTTTTCTACAGGTTTCAGAACTAAATTTAAATAGTTCAAAGAACATATTCTGAAGTTTTCAGACATGGTGCAAAAACTGACTTATTCCTCCATTTTCAGACAGGTGAGGTCTAAGGCATTCAAATGGCAATTAATAGAAGACAGACTGCATGAAGTTTTTCATATGAAAAGAAAAATTCACGAAACACAATGTTTCAAAATGCGACATTACTACTTTCATATTTAATAAGTAGTATAATCAACAATATTTAGATTTCCAAGTACTATTAGATGTCTACCGTGTGCAAGATGATGATTGATTAAAATCTATGCCCAAATCATTATTAACTGTTGCAAACCGTTTCATGCCACCGTAGACTTCGATGAAGGCATGTTACAGTTTTTGCATTTCTAGTGAAAGATAACAAATGTGACGAATAGATGATTTGTGTATGCATTAAGTTCTCGTTTACACATTGAGTTGGAACCTTCACTCATACTTGCAGTATTCCTCATCACTACAATTAGAGAAAGTATGAAGAAAAAAGTGTGTTGTAGATGAAAAAAATGACTCTCAACCTTCAAATATGCGCCCTCTACTCTCCTAGATGACACGATGAATTCTCACACGTCAAGTGTCAAGAGAGAGAAATGGGATGGCCATATAACAACTGCTAGGTATTGATCGCAAGTCAAATGTGCGAGTCTTTAATTCCTGATACAAGGGAAATGACAATTTCATACCTCATATTCGTCGCTCACTTCTCTCACTCTCTTTATCCAGCTGTCAATCGAAAAAGTCAACGCAGATGGAGGTTAGAATTCCGACAAGGATTCAGCCGAACATGCAATGCAACACTTCTGCCTGTTGAGGACATAGCCCGTAGAAAATCGATTTTCTATATTGTTAGAGGTCTGAAGAACGGGAGAACAGCGGATCCTGGGACGGTCTGTAGAACGGACATTGAAAGTTACAAAAGTACAAGTTCGGCTCACCTTGAGATTCAGCAACATTCCCTCTTCCAAATATCTCGCAATCGGTGCATGACCGAGCAGCTGTTGTCCATTCTAAGCAGAAACAAAGACAAAAGTCGGATCTCTACGGTATAGCCAACACACGTCCGAGAATGCTATGACAAATACTTTGTGCCATAGAGGTCTGACTTTTCGCTTTGTTTAAGTTAGTGGGACTTAGACTGGATAACAGCTGTTTGTTGATGGCATTTTCAGTCACTCGTCTATACGACCATTGCTAGATCTTTGGAAGAATCAAATTATTGAAACCCGCAACAGTTTAAGATTCTTGCCGCAAAGCTATTCATTGTAAGTTAATCTATCAAAATGCTTTTGAATATAAAGACAAATGATAGTTAGTGTGAGTATTTATTTGCAAAGTACACAGATATGCTGCTGGTAACTTCCTATTGTCAGCCACTGGAAACCACCATCGTTTAGGTACCGTTGTCATGACAATGCATTTCCGCGACGTTCTATTATTCTCAATATCGCTGTTTGTTGTGGTCATATATTAATTATTTAGACTGGCGGATTCCTATGATTTGTGCTATGTAAAGGCATGAATAGCGTCGTTTATTCAACTGGTCTCGCACTACTATTGAAGGCATTGAAATCACCACAGAAATCCGGCTTCTCGCTTTGGATATGTTAATGGAACTAGATTGGACAGCAGCTGTTTGTTGATGGTATTTTCAGCTACTCGGTCAGGAACTGATCTATGTTGCTGGATGAAATTGCTGTAACCACAGAATTAGACTGGTCGTCTTTTCTTCTGTTTGACTAGAAGGGAAACATTGGAACATGTAACGTAAATGAAATGGCACAATCTGCTGACTAATTACCATAGCAATCGAACAGTGAAGAACCAGTTCAACATTAAACACGCCAAATTGTGCAAAGTTTCAGTGACTGTTATCAACCGGATCACACAGCAAAGACACACAGACGATGTCAAGTTCTACAAAGAAGTTTGTGAACGTTTTTTCATGCGCCTGCTAATTTTTCTAATAATGATCGGAGGGCCCAACATTATCGAGAAAACTTTTGCGCAATGATCTGAATTCTTCGAATCTGAATGAGTCGTGTCGATCGGAGCATTTTGAAGGAATTCAGACCAATCCGCAAGCGACGCACGACTATTTTTCCTATCTCTGCAAGGTATTAGAGATTTATTTTTGCCCACTTAGTATGTTCCTGCATGTGCCATTGTTTTGAATCACTTTGCACTTCTAGCAAAGTGATACGATTAAACAATCTAATTCTGTGGCTGTAACATTCAATGATTGCAGATTCTTGTCTGTGGACGGTGTTGTGCAGCGTATTTCATCAAAATGTGTTCATACTCAAAGCTGCTGTTGACAGCCGTCAAAACTGAGGTGTTGCTGTCATGACCGCGCACACCCACGACGCAGCATTGTTTTCCTTGTGTGTGTCCTTGCGAGTCCTTTATTACTGCATTATCCGATTTCTTTGGAAATCACTTCTTCACTTGTATCTTGTTGTATCGCTTGATATGACACCTCTGCAGGCAAGAACTGAGCTGAGGCTGCTCGGTCACGCTGCCATGTCAGTGGTTATTATGGAAATAATGTTCTTGTCATGAAGAGTGTGACAATTTCCTACAGAACAGTGATCGGCGTGTAAGAAAATAGTGTCCGAAATTAAAATCCGTCTCAAATCTCAATATCGCGTGTTGTCCATAATGTATTCCTTCCAAAATGGGGACTTTTGCAGCACATGGCAGTTAAACTCATGAAATAGATTAAACTTAAGCTTTCCTCTATTGAGTTCAAAAAATACATGAATTATATGCAGAATTCCTTCCTCCAAAAGTGAACCGTTCCAATGTGAAATGGCATTCTACATTTGAAATAGTGACGAATGAATGTCATTTGCTCCACGATCTGATTCCATATCGTCTCCCTCGATGCAATCAATCTAACCGCCAACTATCTAAGATCAATGCTGTATTCGTCTTTCAATATCTTAAAATGAACGATTTTTATCGTTACTGTTATTTTATCCGCACTCAAATGTATGAAGATTTCTTTCTTTGGAATAATTTATTATAGCTGCATGATTTTACTATAACTCACTTCAGATACTTTCACAAGTCTGTAATCCGTTATTTTTTTATTTCAATTTTTGAACAATAGGCATTTTATATTCTATAATATTCTATTCTTGATTCTTGCCAGTGTGAATGCACCAATTTATCCCATTGTCTAATCGTCGTCTCCTCACGCCTCAGTCTCATAACAGCAAATCTCAAAATAGCGAAAACGCATTGCATAATCTTAAGAAGTCCTCTAGAAATTATGTTTATATAGTTTATTAAAGTTAATTGGATTAGTAAATAATCATCCATACCGCTGACAAGGATATGAATTTCCATATATACTGTACATATACCTTGTACGATGTATGTGAAATATGAAAAAAATGCGAATGTACGAGGGGTGATTGATAAGTTCGCGATCTGACATAGAAAGCTTAAAGCCAGGCCATTATGCACATGTGGATTGATACAATGGAATGTGCTGACGGCGCATGACGAGTGATCAGTCGATCCGGTGAACTGTTGGTAAACCACAGCTACTTAACCTCAGTTACTAACTTATCAGTCAGTTAGTCAGATAAGTGTTGCGTAAGATGGATCACGTTTCAAATCGAGCTGTCATTCGTTATCTCGGCTTGAAAGGACTCACACCAAAGGAGATTCATGATGATATGGTTGGAACCACCCTATTCTACTGATCTGGCACCATCGCACTTTCATCTCTTCCCAAAAATGAACTTGGAGCTCAGTGGTCAGCACTTCGCATCCAACAGTGACGTCATGGAGGCCGTTGAGGAGTATCTGGACCCCAAAGACTCACACTTCTATGAGCAAGGGATCAGCGCATTGCCGCACCGTTGGGCTAAGTGCGTTGATTGTAGGGGCGATTATGTCGAAAAATAAATATGTATCGTATGCGAAATATGCTTTTTTATATATCGGGCCGCGAACTTATCAATCACCCCTCGTATATAAAATATGTTCTCTAAAAAACCATTATGTACGAGACAGCCCTGGCATAAGCTTGGCGACTGAGATCATTTAAAATGTATTGTTCGCGCAATCGGTCTAGTCTTTCGTTTAAAGCAACATATTTCGTCTTTCTCCTTTTTGTTGGTGCTCCAAAATCAAGTTGACTCATCTCAATGTTTGACATTTTCTGCTCCTCAACGAATGTATGCGTGATCTTTAAGACATTTGGATGGGCACTTCCCACATTATCTTTCAGTTTCAGACGCCATCCCTCCAAATGATTTGTAGTTCGAACATCACTGTTGAATAGTGATTCCATACTGAAATAGAAAAAATAAGCATATGCTTCTTCTATTTACGAGTATTTTGACCATGAAACGATAGTGATGATATGGCCATTTAAGTTATCTACTAATCAAGCAAGCAAGCATAATTTCTCGAGGACTTCTTAAGATTATGCAATACGTTTTCGCTATTTTGAGATTCGGTATTGTGAGACTTCGCTATTTTGAGATTCGCTGGTACGAGACGACCGTATATAACGAGATTTCCGTTATGGGGAGTTTTTATATTTTCCCAAAGTATACGTCATTAGTCTGAGGACCATTTATCTTTCAGACAATTGTCCTTGAAGGCCTCCTAAGGTTGACATTTCTTTTACACTGCATTCATTAATGCACAATTGAGTTTAATTTGCTTGGTTTTTAATCATGTCTGTCGTGAGCGCTGTTGTTGGAGTTGTTGCTAAAAAATGCTATAAGGTTCCTTACACATTTCCTAAGACTTATCCATTATAGCTTTATATTTAGCAAAAAATGATTCTAACAGCGCGCTCAGCGCAGAACAAGTCATGACAAATGATCTCTGTGACAAATGACGGAAAGATTTTTATGAACGGTAATGACCTTTGCGGATGCGACCTATAATTAGACCTACTGTTTGCATATTTCGAGATATATGAATCACCAATTGCATTCAGTTACCGACCATGAGTTGAACAGGTAAATATCTAAATTAAATCTTGCAATATTCAGTCCGGACCTGAAAGCTATTGAGACACTAACACCCTTGATTCCCCGACCCACTCTCGCCTGACCCAGGAATCAAACCGACATCTGCGATGGAGACGACCTCGCACCTTCCTCACAAGGCCTCGCCTGACTCAGGAATCAAACCGACATCTGCGATGGAGACGACCTCGCACCTTCCTCATAAGGCCTCGCCTGACTCAGGAATCAAACCGACATCTGCGATGGAGACCAGCTCACACCTTCTTCACTTGGCCACACTAACCGTGATTCAACTTGACTTTGATGATTCGGTAATAGTTGAATTTTCCTGATATCTCCATTCTCCAGTAACATTGATAGTTACAGGTGGATACTCATGTAACGTTGAGAGATGACATTATTGTGACCTTTCACATCAATTAGACAGATTTCAACAAAGTTGCATCATTGAGAGGATTATTAATTGTCTGGACCGGTAATTACGTCAATGGGAGGGAATACAGAGGTGAGTGAAACATGCAAGTCATTTAATCCTTCTGTATTGAACAATTAGTAAGCAAGGATTCCCTTGCTTCTATATTTCATAATTTCCTGCGAGAAAGTAATTTCGATAATGTGCGTTCAATGTGCTAATGAATTTCTTCACTCAGAGATTCATATAATGAGAGAGAGAGATCCGACAGTTCAAACTGTATGTGTGCGAGAGCTCTGAGATGATGTTGTCCATCTCGACGTGTAGAGAGGGAGATAGAGAGAGAAGGGGTTAGAGAGTGCTTCATTGCTGAGAATTCGGGCGGTGAAAAATCATTTGCAATATACAGTACGCGACAGCAAGTTGGAAACTAGGCATAAATCTACGGACACGTACATTTTTCAACACCTTCTAAATTTTTGTGTTATTAAGAAATATCGACAAATTTATAATCATCTGAAAGAGAATTCTCGGATCTATCATTTGACTATTGTTGAATTAATTGTTTTTGAGATTGGTGGTTCCTAGATGCCCATAAACCCGAAAACCCCAAATTTTCTTTGACTGGTTTTGACAAGCGCATAAATCAATTTGAAACATTCTCCTTGTGATATTCAAAACCGTCACAAGATTGGCTTTCAGAAAATATATAGTTTATATAGTGTTTTCTCGAAGTTCATAGGCAATATTTTGAAAGTAGTATAAATAGAAAATGTGGCGATTTTTTCATTTTCAGAATATTTCTTCGAAGGGCCTTAAATTTACCCAACAAAAGCAGAAAACACTAACTTTGAGGTAAATAAATGCCACCAGTTAGTTAACAGCGTTATTTCTGTTATTATCGCAACACATTCTGACAATGAAAAAATCGCCACATTTTCTATTTATACTACTTTCAAAATATTGCCTATAAACTTCGAGAAAACACTTTCAAACTATATATTTTCTGAAAGCCAATCTTGTGATGGTTTTGAATATCACAAGGAGAATGCTTCAAATTGATTTATGCGCTTGTCAAAACCAGTCAAAGAAAATTTGGGGCTTTCAGGTTTATGGGCCTCTAGGAACCACCAATCTCAGAAACAATTAATTCAACAACATTCAAATGATACATCCGAAAATTCTCTTTCAGATGATTATTAATTTGTCGATATTTCTTAATAACACAAAAATTTAGAAGGTGTTGAAAAATGTACGTGTCCGTAGATTTATGCCAAGTTTAAGACTTGCTGTCGCGTACTGATATTCTTTTTCCGATCATAGTTATCTCATATCCTCTCTACACAACACAGATATCCGACCTCTATGGACGGAGGAGTAGTACCATCTTAGTTATCTCATGACCTCTCTACACAACACAGATATCCGACCTCTATGGACAGAAGAGTGCCATCATAGTCATCTCATGTCCTCTCTACACAACACAGATATCCGACCTCTATGAACGGAGGAGTAGTACCATCATAGTTATCTCATGACCTCTCTACACAACACAGATATCCGACCTCTATGGACAGAAGAGTGCCATCATAGTTATCTCATGTCCTCTCTACACAACACAGATATCCGACCTCTATGGACGGAGGAGTAGTACCATCATAGTTATCTCATGACCTCTCTACACAACACAGATATCCGACCTCTGTGGACGGAGGAGTAGTACCATCATATTTATCTCATATCTTCTCTACACAACACAGATATCCGACCTCTATGGACAGAAGAGTGCCATCACAGTCATCTCATGTCCTCTGAAGACAACACAGATATCCGACCTCTATGGACGGAGGAGTAGAACCATCATAGTCATCTCATATCTTCTACACAACACAGATATCCGACCTCTATGGACAGAAGAGTGCCATCATAGTCATCTCATGTCCTCTGTAGACAACACAGATATCCGACCTCTATGGACGGAGGAGTAGTACCATCATAGTTATCTCATGTCCTCTCTATACAACACAGATATCCGACCTCTATGGACGGAAGAATGCTATTATAGTTATCTCATGTCCTCTGTACATGACGTATATGTACAGCTTAAGATGCATCAGTTTAAGTTGCACCTTGTTTAATTTTGTTGCTGACACCTTTTACTGACACTCAGAGGACAATAAGCTGATGAGATCACTGCATTTCTCCTTATTACTAGTTATTAAATGGCTATTATAGTAAAAGCTGTGCGGTAATTGATGCCGTCCCTGATCCGGCAATAATCGTCGTTGTTGCCGGATTCAGAATCAAAGACCACTATCTATGTATGTAGCCATAAACTTCCACAGACTTCTACATGTGCACGCATTCACTACAATAGCAATCACACCTGACTTTTTCAAGCATCAATAATCCTTACATCCTCCGCCGGGCTTTGCGGCCTCGGCTCTGCGACGTATTAATGCTTTCAAAATCCAAGCATCATTGATATATTGTTTATATTCCATCTGATGACGCACGAAACACGACTATTGAAGGCACATCATTGTTTCTACTCTTCTTTGACTAACCGTATTACGAATCGAAAAGTGTCAGCAATAAACTTTCACGTGCAAAATTACCCTAGCTGGAAGTACGCAAAAAGAGGAGATAAAACATTGACTGCTACAATATGATGGATAATTTGGCAAAACAAGTTTGAAGATCAGGGCTGATGAATGATAAAATCAAGTGGCAAAATCACTGCCCCAACGAGTGAGATGATTTAATCTCTGCTGTGAGATAAAATCTAGTAAAGACATTCTGATGAAAACATATTTCATAAATGGTCACTCATCTATCGTAAAATATAGAATTCCAGAAGAGGTCAGATCAAGAAACTTTGCTGAGAATCACGTGATTATTGTTTTAATGTTCTATCTACCGATCTAAAATTCCTAGCGTCTGTCGAACAAAATGTCAAGAGAGACGTTTGGTTTGCAACTGATAACTGACAAAACTTTAAAGAAGGCCAGCAATCCCGGACAGCTGGTGCGGAATGCCTCCTTAACTGCGGTTCGACAGCATATTTGGTTCTCTTTAGTACAGGACAATTGTGGAGACAAGGAAATTGATTTCTGAAAGTTAATGATCCAGTTGGGATACACGTAGAAAACAATATCTTCTGCCCAATTAATGATATTACATCCAGGGATATTTCTGAAAGCTTTATGATCTTGTGAAACTCATGATGATGACTTGAAATAATGGTAATGGCTTTCTTTGTTTACTTGTCGAAATTATTCCAAGATTGTATTACAATATGATATATATAATATGTATACAATATGATTCACAAACACCGATGTCTTGATGAACAAAGAAAGCGCGCAGAAATAACTAGCATGTGAGAATTCTTAAAACAAAGATCAAATTTGCTTTATCAGATGATTTTCTTATTCTTGTAATGCCAACCGCTGAGACAGTCCACAGAAAATCGGCGCACAATGGTGATGTGAATCTTCATGGCAGATATATTGCTTAAATTTCTAAATAATCTTTAAACACAATAAATTCCATCATCAACTTATATAAAATCACACACAGTACACAAGACGAAGAGCTTTTAATTGGTAAATACAAAGTGTTTCAAACTACTGGCAAGCCAAATCATGGCTCTAATCAGGAGGTGTCAAAAACTAACTTCAATTTAGTTAGGGTAGGCACTCAATTAATTTTAATTGCAGGATGAAGGAATCAATTGACTGCAAATATTTATCATCAAAGTTTGAATAGATTAATTCCTGATTTCGAATTTTTCACTCTGTTATTTCAATGGGCCATATCGGCCTACATACCTAACAAGTCGCATAATAGCTTGTCATTTTGGATACGTTAATAGACTGTGCTCTTGATTGGATGCGAATATTGATTAGATCGATTGAAGTCTGTGCATAATATTCAATCACAGAAGTAGATAACAGTAGACTTTCTATGGCATTGCTGATTTCTATGTATTCAATTATTGAAAAATGAATTGAATGAATTATCACACGTGCTTAGATAACAGAACATAAAATTCAAAGAGTAAAGTACAAAAGTTTTGAAAGTAATCATGAAAGTATTGTTATGCACGTTGATATGTTGAATGCGCCATGCACCAATGAGATCCTGATAAGAATCCTGAAAGCTGTGAAAAGATTCTCAAGCTTAGCATTTCAAGAAAGTCACTGAAGGTGGGATGTTTTACTAATCAATTAAATACCTTCTTCATTACAACACAAGTCAGTCAATTTCCATGAATCAATTAATTGCAATTATTAGAAGACGCCAATCATTACTTGTAGCTCTTTGATAGCAACGATCAATCAGTTGTGACCAATTAGTTAGTTAAATTTCGATAATCTCTGGCTCTGGACGTTTCTTTCAAGCATATTACTGACAATAACATTCGATAAAGCACAGTCGTAAGTTGTTGACGAAGAAATTGTAAGTTGCGTTCATTGATTCAAAGCAGATGTTTGTAAATCATGCCCACTTGAAACGAAATTCCAGTTGATAGAAAGTTACATGGGACTTATTGAAAAGAAGATTCTCAAGCTTTAGCTTTCAAGAATAGTCACTGAAGGTGGGATGTTTTAATATTAATTATAATACCCTTCTTCATTTACAACACAGTCAGTCAATTTCCATAATAAGTAATTGCTATTATTAGAGACGCATATTACTTGTTGCTCTTTGATGAACGTTCAATCAGTTGTGACCAATTAGTTAGTTAAATTTCGATAATCTCTGGCTCTGGACGTTTCTTTCAAGCATATTACTGACAATAACATTCGATAAAGCACAGTCGTAAGTTGTTGACGAAGAAATTGTAAGTTGCGTTCATTGATTCAAAGCAGATGTTTGTAAATCATGCCCACTTGAAACGAAATTCCAGTTGATAGAAAGTTACATGGACTTATAGATATCTAAATTGGCCAATACAGTGTTTGCAGTCACAGAGTTAGATTGTTTAAGCGCGTCACTTTCCTAGAAGTTCAAACTGATTCAAAACGGTGACAAATGCAGGAACTTACCAAGTGAGCAAAAAGAAATTCTTAGTACTTTACTGAGATAGGAAAAATAATCGTTCAGCGGTTGTGGACTGCTGCAAATTCCTTCAAAATGCTCGAAGACTTCAAATAATTGCGCAAAAGTTTTGTCGATTAAGTTGGCCATCAAAAAAGATAGTAGCCGCACGGAAAAACAGATCACAAACTTCTTTGAAGAACTTGACATTGTCTGTATCTCTTCGCTGTGTGATCCGGTTGATAGCAGTCACTGGAATTTCGCACAATTTTGCGTGTTTTTGTTGAACTGGCTTCATTGTTCGATTGCTGTGGTATTATGTCAGCAGATTGTGCCATTTTATTAGTGCTACCATGATTCCTTTAGTTTCTTAACATAGTAACCTGTCTAATTCGGTGGGTCATGTTCATTATTGGTGGTTGGCTGACCAGTAACCGGTCGAAATGGAACCCTTTCCTGTCTTTAAATTGCATTTCTATAAAAAGCGAACAGCGTCAGATATCCTTGAGCAATCCCAACATTGCATCAGTGGAATGAAGCTGCGCATGCGCGGAGAAATTGTTTACATTTTTTCTTCATCGTTATCGGAATTTTTGCAGATCAAATTCATCATTGATTTCGGTTGAGTGTGAGGCTTGGAATGTCGTGGATAGGGTTTCAATAAAGGTTGGACAGAGGACATGCGAAGATGAAAGGATTAGCAACTCTTCTGCCTTCGTTTAGTCTCAAAGTAATTCGAGGTTCAAGCATGCAAGGGATTTGTGTTTACAGTCTGTCGCTGCTTCTAACATTCAAGTTGACGAGAAAAGTATTCAATTCAATGCCTTTTTCACAGATTATAAATATTCCGCAAAATTGTGGACGATCAGTCAGCACTTCAATGTTCCTCACTTCGTTTTTTTTTGAGTGACGTAAATTTATGCTAATGTCACTTCCAAAGTTTGTTTTATACTGACTTCTACGACAGCCTGGCCAAGTGATTGCCTGGTAAACGATTTAATCAAAACCAAAACTCAGAAATTCTCATTTCCAGTGAAACTCGCAAAAATGCGCATATTTGTTGATCGACACTTTATCTCAAGTTATTGCTGTCGGCAGGGACAGACTTTCTATCGCCTTAAGATAGTTGAAGAGAACATTTGAAATTCGACAAGTTTCTATGATTCACGGGCGCTATTTGATAGTGGCATTCTTTTTTGGTTGTTAAAAAGTACGCAACTTATTTGAATTTCATGTCATTATAAAGTCTTCTCAAGAGCAAGCTACAATTTTCTCCAAGCATGCAGCTTCCACAACAAACTTGAGAAGTAACTCAGCATAATAAGATGTAATGTGCAATGCAATGATATACCGACGGGCATGTTTGAGAACACATGCTTGACTAGGCAAAGGCTGCACTAGCAGGACGTCGATATACACTGTAATCTGTACAGTACGAAAGCTGACTGATTTTGAATACGAAACCAATGTACAAAACGAGAATAACAAAATGTGCGAAAGCACTATTGTCCGTGCTCATACACTACCACAGAAATTAACAATACCATAGAAAGTCCTGAAAATTATGACATACGCCGGCGGGGGAACTTAGTTGGGGCAAAATGCAAATTGTACTACCTGATTTCCATGTTTTCTGATTGGCATTTTATCAAGCCTATTTGTGATCTGGATTGCTGCCCCTTGTCCGAATATCATGAACACAAAAGCAATAATGAATTTACAAAATACTGCGGCGACAGTATGACAAAGAAGGAAATCCTTTAAGGCGTTCTGTACGTTCATCATTTTGGAAAATCTCTCCTATAATCTATCAAGAGTATAATCAGACACTAATGCAACATTTAATGTCGATTTACAGAACATGCATTACTCCAGCTTGAAATCAGAGGCCATAAAATCTTAGACTTTTCATTTTATTGTAAAGGGCTGTTCATTATATTTGATCAATTTTCAAAATCTCTGCATGCATTCGAATATCAGCTTCCAAAATAGCATCACGCTATATCACATGTGTCATCCACAGACTTAAATAGTTTGTTTATCTGTTTCGGTCTGCTCGAAGTGTGATTAATTCGAAATTGACGGCACATAGAGGAACCTATCAAGTGGGCAAAAAGAAATTCCTAATACCTGAAAGAGATAGGAAAAAGTCGTGCGTCGCTTTCGGATTAATGTGAGTTCAAGCAAAGTGCTTCGATTGCCACAATTCTTCAGGTTCAGAATTCAGATCATTGCGCACAAGATCATTGGCCCTTCCGATCATTATCAAAAAAAGTAGCAGGCGCACGAAAATCAGTTCACTTGATGATTTCACCATCGTCTTCTTACCATTCCTTACTGCACAATGCATACACTGAATCGAATGTTAGCCAGACGACGTGTGTTTTGATGTGTGCAGTGATATCACAGCACGCACGCCTCTCTCACTGGCTCTGGTGTCCTCTGCTGACAGCTTATTGTTTTCCATTTCCAATAGCAAGCGATACACGAATTATCCATTCGAGAAGGAGCAAGTTGTCTAATTCTGTGATGTGCCATTTCGATATTAAGGTTACATATAACCCTTCCTTTCTAGGAAACCGAAGAGCGCGCAGATGAATCTGGTTGTAAAAGAAGAAGAAGCTTTCAGTGTGTTTATTTCAGAAGAGCCGTAGGTTTCTTAACATCTACGGTTTTTATCTTAAACATCTTAATGGTTTTTATTCAACAACTAGAATTTCTTTCTGTGAATTCTTGAGATGTTCTTGCAACCAGTACACCTACTACTTTCAATTATGACTCTGAACCAAATTTTGATTCGTATTCCGGTGTTTAATAGGAATAAGTTGTATAATAGCTGTCATGACTGCTACAAACAGACACACTACATTAATCCATGGAATAATAGGCTATTTCACATGAAACAATGCCGCCATCTCACTTGCAATTCTCTTCATGAAAATCCTGCAATTTCCTGTCAACAACTTCCACAACCAAATTGGCAAATAGTTTGACTATGATATAATGTTTTAGATCGAATCTGATCTACAAACCATAGATTTTTCCATGTGCCATCATTGCACATAGGCTAGATATCAAACTTCTTTTCTATGATTTCTATGAGCGTTTGATGGTAAACCATCTGCCATGACGATTATCAAACCTAAATCTGATAGAAATTATTGTATACAATAGGCTACACTTATATGCTCAATAGCAATCTGATGCTTGCGGGAAAAAACTGACACTATATTAGTCACAAATAGGCTCCATTATTCTTGCAAATACAAATTTTCGTAGCAAATTTCACTGTGATTCATTGATAGACGCTACAAGTGATGTTAAAGGCGAAGCTGGTCCCGGTAAAACTGCGGTAATTGTAACCGGCAACAATTAACCGAACGAGTAATTACCGGTAAAATTGCATCACTAGCCATAGTGGTTATTGCTCTCTCAGAGAATGCACCTGCTCGCACTTCCTGTTCGAGTGATAAAAGCACTTCTATGAGTTATTTTGTCGCATTTGATAGCTTCGTTGTCAGGAACATCATCCTGCAAGATGTACTCGTTCCCTGCACAAACTCGTGCTGGCTGCCGCACTGTGAGGTGTACATCATTCTGTGAAAGTCTCATTGTCGGCCTCGTTCCCTGCACAAACTCGTGCTGGCTGCCGGACTATGAGGTGCACATCATTTTGTGAAAGTCTCATTGTCGGCCTCGTTCCCTGCACAAACTCGTGCTGGATGCCGGACTACAAGGTTTACATCATTCTGTGAAAGTCTCATTTTCGGCCCCGTTCCCTGCAGAGACTCGTGATGGCTGCCGGACTGTGAGGTGTACATCATTCTGTGAAAGTCTCATTTTCGGCCCCGTTCCCTGCAGAGACTCGTGCTGGCTGCCGGACTATGAGGTGCACATCATTTTGTGAAAGTCTCATTGTCGGCCTCGTTCCCTGCACAAACTCGTGCTGGATGCCGGACTACAAGGTTTACATCATTCTGTGAAAGTCTCATTTTCGGCCCCGTTCCCTGCAGAGACTCGTGATGGCTGCCGGACTGTGAGGTGTACATCATTCTGTGAAAGTCTCATTGTCGGCATCGTTCCCTGCAGAAACTCATGCTGGCTGAGGTGTACATCATTCTGTGCAACCTTATCGACATGTATTGAAAATTCAAAATGATTATCAATTTTGACTCAAAGTTAGTAAGAGAATTAAAGAAATCATTGGATTATAAAGAGCGTAAATTCAACAATATCATCGAAAGTTTCGAATGGAAGGAAAGTCAGTAATGATTGAAGAGTAATTTTCTCATTAAAATCACATTTTTCACTTTCATTATTTATATTTGTTATGCAAACATCTATTTTCACCGACATAGCTTGCATCACATTCACATCTACATCTTATTTATCTGCAGAACTGACGATGTGCTATGAACTTTGAATGAAAATTTCTGTTCGTTAATATCGGCTTCGTTCAGGTCATTTCAGTGTGTCGCATGCACATGAGCGCAATTCACATGTAAAGGTCATGCAAAAGTAATTTAAGCCTCATGAATATTGTCACCGTGTTATATGTCTCAACATTCAATTACAATTTCGGAACGAACATGATAATAAAACGCCTCATTGAATCCCTGTCGAATTTCATTTCTCCAATACATTGTCTTGCATGCGCTGTCATTGTACGACTTTACATCATCTCAAGTGGTTTCAAGCGACATTACCAAAGCGGCGTCTTATTAATTACCGACAAACCATCGCAATGAATCTGAAGAAGTTCTCCATATTATGTAACTGTGTGGTGAATCTATTCACAATTCAAATTTCTATTCGCAATCAATTGGAGCAGCAAATTGTCTGTTGGATAATTCTAAAAACAAGTTCCAAGTTTGCACCGAAACAATGTTATAAGAAACTGAAACAGAGTTGGTAATTATCTCTCATGAAACATGCATCAAACCGAGTGAACTGCTTGCCTATGCAAATCAACAGTCATTTGCGTAGTTTCATCATTGCTGAAGGTGAGACCTGTTATACCTTCCCAGCAAGCGGCCAGTCTCGTAAAGTCAAGGCCCGTAACTCATCAAGTGAGAGCGGTGACACCTCTCCAGAAGACGGCCAGTCTCACAAGGTTATGGCTATTTAGTCTTCAAGTGAGAGCGGTGGAACCTCCCAAAAAAGCGGCCAGTCTCACAAGGTAAAGGCTGGTGCGCCGTCAAGTGAGAGCGGTGACACCTCTCCAGAAGACGGCCAGTCTCACAAGGTTATGGCTAGTTAGTCTTCAAGTGAGAGCGGTGAGAGCGGTGACACCTCTCCAGAAGACGGCCAGTCTCACAAGGTTATGGCTAGTTAGTCTTCAAGTGAGAGCGGTGGAACCTCCAAAGAAGGCGGCCAGTCTCAAAAGGTAAAGGCTGGTGCGCCGTCAAGTGAGAGCGGTGATCTCCCTCCAACTGACAGTCAGGTAAAATGTAGAAGATGAAAAGCCCCAGCTGGAGAGATACCACCGCTCTCACTGGAAGGCGCACCAGCCTTTACTTTGTGAGACTGGCCTCCTGCTGGGGAGGTGCCAACGTTTCTCTTGAAGGCTTGCTAACCACAACCTTGTGTGACGAAGGCACTGTCGAAGGCTCACTTGAGATTTGTGAGACTTGTGAGACTGCTGTTAAGACTGGTGAGACTTCCGGTGACTGTTCATGCATTTTTTTAGTCCCAGTTATCAATGACTCTGTTTTTCACCGTTGTTGTTGTAATGAAATGCACGTTTTTCTAGACATCAGAGAACTTAGAAAACCGTGTGAAACGGCTTGTTCTCATCCATAGATGAAGCAAAGACAAACTTTTTAATGACCTTATAAATAAAATGGCGATTTGTTCTGGAAAGGTTAACTGAAATGTCTCGTTCATATTATGATGCAGACCGTTCAGTGACATTTATTAATTGTCAATTATGATCTCAACTTCTCAAGGAAAAGTTGTAGAAATTTTTCAAGCATTTCAGCTTGTTATCTCATTTCAGCAAAACTTCTTAGCCGATAGTTTGCAACAATCACTGAGTTGAATTTATCATATTTACACGAGTCCTATGGTTGCTCCCTGCGTCGTTCGTATGTGCGTCTTCATGCTCATAGTTCATATTTCTTGTGTACATGTATATTTGTAACCGGTCAGCCTACGCCATTTTCGTTTCGTAAACGAGACATTCAATATATAGTGAAAAAAAGAAAGTTAGCGGTCAGCAAAGAATCAAACGCTGAGAGAGAGAGAGAGAGAGATGAGATGCGAATAAATCTATTATTAAACTGACAGAAGAAAGAAATTCAATGTGCGAATAACGTGATTGTTGATGAAAGAAAAAACGACAATAAAAATGGTATCATGAAAACTGATTAATGGTCCATTTTAAAAAAGGAGATTAAAAACTCCGTGATAAGAACGAAATGTGGTCGGGTCGAAAGCTAACAAGCAGTGATTAAAGAAAACTCTTTCAATTTTCAAACGAAAGTGGTTTTATCGTCAAGTCTCAAAAATTTGTGTAAATTAGAAACGATGAGAAATTGACACAACAGCACATACGACATCTTCAGTAGCTGTTAGAAGAACTTAGGGCTCTCGTGGTGTAACTTAACTACAGAAGTAACAACAACAACTGCCTACTAGCGAACAACAACACATCAGCGAGCGCGATTGAAGATTGACGGTCTAAGTGAGACTGATATTTATGATATTATTTTGGTATAAGTGAGTCCGATCGAATTGAAGTGAAATCAACATTAAGAAGTGAACTGTAAGTGTAAGGTTTTTCTTTATCGTTGCACATCGCATCTATATAACTATAGTCTTAAAAATTAATATTGTTAATTGTTGTGATTGGAAGTTGAATAATAGTTCATGTAATTGAATAATTAATTATTAGAATAATTTGTTGACACTGTATATATTTTGATTTGAACTGACAGGGTTTCTGCCCTTTAATGCAGCGTTAATTTTCTTTTTTCCTAACCAATTTTGTTCGTGTGAACAACAATTAAGTTAATCTCCAATTTTTGTGCTTATCCTATCAAGAACTAAATTCAACAATTGCTCTATTTTGATCAATCATCTTACTTGATAAATAACTGAATGACAGATTGAACAAAGATGATTGTCTTTTCATTGTCACAAAAAACACCCTTTATTTAACAATAGAATAAAGCTACCTCTTTCGATCTACCTCTCTCTCTTTTATCTCTGCGTGCAGTTAACACAACGGTCGAGTACTGTGATTTCAATTTTTGTACAAATAGATTTATCACAGGTCTGTCGAAAAAGTGGAATTGAGGTTTATCAAGGTCAATTCCAATTTCAATTCCACTTCCAGTGGATTTAAATATCGTCAATTCTAATTTCAATTCCGACTTTTCAACTCTGTCTATAACACGGTCTTCTCTAGCAAGTTTGAATCTTAATTTTCCTCTTGTTTCGCAGTTGCAGAAAATAGGGCACATTTTGAAATGATTACTATGAATAAATGCTTCTTCAATTTAGCATTCCATCGGACAAGACTCGTTCATCTTGCAGAGATCGTCACGTTAAAAGCAACAGATGGACTGCGCACTGGTCTACCAGCCGTCTAATTGCAGAGTTCAGAGGATTCTACATCGAATAGTTTTCTATAGGCTTTGCATGATGAGAGGTTGGATGAGAGATGGAAATATTTGAAAATTCATGCCTACATGTATTCGTCATGCCTATGACGTGTTACAAAACACACGCTGCTTTTCTGATCACCAGCGCTTGATCGAATGCACTAATTGCTGATGGCATGTTCAACGTTTTCTGCAGAAGAAGCAGAGATTCTTGAAAGAAGTCCACCGGTTTGACGACAAAGTTTCTGCCGGCTTGCTTGCTATTCTTGAGCCGCAAGGTCTCTGTCGTGATGACGGAAAGATGCTGGATGGTGTAACTCTAACCCCCTGGAGCACAGGTAGAGCAGCTTGTCTTGGACTTCACATGTGTCGATACCCTGGCCACAAGCAACCTCCAAATTTCAAGACTAGAAGGGGGAAAGTTTTGTCCACGAACGGAGGACAAAAACCGGAGAAAGTATGAAGGTCTGCCTCATTCATGCATGTTCAGTCCAATTGCAGCAGAAACACTTGATGCCTGGGGAATGGATGCGCTGACGATGATCAAGGCAATTGGCAAAAGGATTGCGGACGTCACGGGTGAAGTTCGGGCAACGTTTTTGAAACAGCGCCTGAGTTTTGCAATACAGAGAGGCAATGCAACGAGTATATTGTCTTGTTTCCTAGTGTGCAGAGACCTGAACGAACTCAGCTATCTTTAATTCGCTTTCTTAAATGTTAACTTTGTCTTCTTCTTTGTATCTACTATGAGATGCCGTATGAAATAGTAAATTAAAAATAATAAGTTTTATTCGAACGGCTTTACTGCTCATTGTTTCTCACACTTGGTGGGAGCCAAGTGTAACATTGATCATCCTGACAATTACGTAATTCGGAACATATTTTAGAATAAGCATTCCAGACTGTTTCGGTATCATTGTAGAAGCATGCAACCATTTAGTTCAAAATTCCAGCATTATCAATGTTACACGAAGATGCAGTTTTGTAATAGCGTGCTTTCTAATGACAAATGTGAATTCAAGTCCCTTATGACATGTATTCCTGATAAACAGACTTGTGGATGATATTCAAATGAGATGTTAGAACAGTTAATTAAATGCAAGGCCTGACAAGCCAATATTTCAAGTGCAGGAATTGCCAATTCAGAAAATTTCTTGAATGCTTTACATGTAGGTGATGATTTGCATCAATCATTATAAACCATGTAGACCATAGAGATCTGACTTTCCGTTTTGTTTAAGTTTTTGAGACGGGAAAGGTCAACAGCTACCCGTTCAGGTGCTTATTGGTCAGTATTTCCCAATCTGAAGAATGGTCAAAATTATGAAACCGAGAATTATCAGACTGGTGCATTCCCATTGTTCATTTATAGATTGCCGGATATTAATGGCACAGACATTCAGGGAAAGAATACAGCCATAATTAGTTCACATAAAAGAATTACAACAAAAAGCATTCTACAAAAGAATCGTTGCAGAAAGCTTCTCTTGGGAGTTCATGGCATTAATCTGAGTAAATGTTATTAATTCGTTATTCTCTATTTTGATTTCTCAAAAGGCTTAGACGAGAGAAGATTATTTTGATAGGAATAACTCTGCTGAAAAACCTCTGCTGACTTGTGCTAGCCAACCTTTTGTTACCGCTATCAATGTTCACAAGGTGTAGATACAATGGTGATAAATGAAATCTCAGTTTATAATGCACAAGTCCAGGATCAAACTCTGGCACAAAATAATGTCATTCATTGGTATGTATCCGTTTATATAAATTGAATATCGCGCTTTATTAGGCCCTACATGTAGTTCAATCTATCAGAAGTTGTCTTCAATATTATCTGTGGGCTAGTGTAAGACGATATGCAGACAAGTAAAACCCGTTTTAAGAGTGATGTTAGGATTACATCAACGATGATTTTCAGAATGTGAAAAATCAAAAATGCTTTCTCTGGAAAATGAAGGAATTTCGTTGACACGTTCATGATAATCTATATTTTGCAGTTCATGACATAAGAGTGCCATCATAGTCATCTCATGTCCTCTCTGCACAACACAGATATCCGACCTCTATGGACAGAAGAGTGCCATCATAGTCATCTCATGTCCTCTCTACACAACACAGATATCCGACCTCTATGGACAGAAGAGTGCCATCACAGTCATCTCATGTCCTCTCTACACAACACAGATATCCGACCTCCATGGACAGAAGAGTGCCATCACAGTCATCTCATGTCCTCTCTACACAACACAGATATCCGACCTCCATGGACAGAAGAGTGCCATCACAGTCATCTCATGTCCTCTGTAAACAACACAGATATCCGACCTCTATGGACAGAAGAGTGCCATCACAGTCATCTCACGTCCTCTGTACACAACACAGATATCCTACCTCTATGGACAGAAGAGTGACATCATAGTCATCTCATGTCCTCTGTACACAACACAGATATCCGACCTCTATGGACAGAAGAGTGCCATCACAGTCATCTCATGTCCTCTCTACACAACACAGATATCCGACCTCTATGGACAGAAGAGTGCCATCATAGTCATCTCATGTCCTCTCTACACAACACAGATATCCGACCTCTATGGACAGAAGAGTGCCATCATAGTCATCTCATGTCCTCTCTACACAACACAGATATCCGACCTCTATGGACAGAAGAGTGCCATCACAGTCATCTCATGTCCTCTGTAGACAACACAGATATCCGACCTCTATGGACAGAAGAGTGCCATCATAGTCATCTCATGTCCTCTCTACACAACACAGATATCCGACCTCTATGGACAGAAGAGTGCTATCATAGTCACCTCATGTCCTCTCTACACAACACAGATATCCGACCTCTATGGACAGAAGAGTGCCATCATAGTCATCTCATGTCCTCTCTACACAACACAGATATCCGACCTCTATGGACAGAAGAGTGACATCATAGTCATCTCATGACGTCTCCAAAACAACGCAGATATTTTCTTTAAATCAAATAGTACGGCTTTTTGCTCTAAGTGAATTCAAACTCGAACGGATGTTTGCTAAGCAAAGCGCTCGTGTGAATTTCAATTTCTACTGAATGACTTGGAATTCCAGCAACCTGCATTCCTTTACCCTTGACTGTCCTGGACAGCTGATAAGGTCGTGTGTGAGGAAATGCTGTCACTTAAAATGTCATCAAACGTCCTATCAGCGGTTATAATTACGACCCGATCCTTGCAAGGTCTCCACTGCCCTCATTTTATGACGTAACATACAGCTGGAAATCGATTAGGAACTTCAATATCTAAGAGGAGGCATGCCAAGACGTTGATTTCTACTTTGAACTGAGTATTTTCTATCACCTTTTGCAGATTTGATTTCAACAGATTTAAGCATTAACTCAGGGATTCAAGCA
The DNA here is from genome assembly GCA_907163375.1 of Prostheceraeus crozeri. Lineage (NCBI taxonomy): Eukaryota > Metazoa > Platyhelminthes > Polycladida > Euryleptidae > Prostheceraeus > Prostheceraeus crozeri. The sequence continues at coordinate 112,590 of CAJQUW010006835.1, read as the reverse complement.
ATCGAAATGCTTTCTTTGCTTTTGTGACGAGTGTGAAAAGAGAATGCTTCATGTTTCCTGTGCATTGATTTCTGTCAATAGTTGAAGCTGAAATGAGTCTAAGTTGTAACTGTAATACCTTAAACTCAAGAAAGCCTATCTGTGCAGATAACGAATGCCCACAAGATTTAACAAAACATACATGACATAAAATTATATTCACCTTCTTCTCACAGCGTCACGGGATTCCCACTCCAAAGTTATTGCAAGTAATGATTTGATAAATATCTTGATTCGAAGATAATCAACAGTAAAATGTGAAAACAGATGCTTACTAAGGCAGTAGAGGAAAGGTGACATCTTCATTTGATTTTTCATTTAACCCTGAAATTCTACGGAAAGAGAACGTCAAATAAATGAATAACTGGTGAGTTTCATTTCCATTTCAAAGTTTTGATAAGCAGCGGCTGCTCATTTGTACGACTACAAAAGTTGACACGGCCTGCGTTTGCTGCTAATGCAGTCACATGCGTGCGGAAACTTTGGCAAAACTTTCAGCTAAAACTTTCATGTAACAGGTAGTAATATGATCAATAATTTCGGAATTTCATCATTGATGTATTAACTATTAACCCTACATATATACATACATACAAAAAGTTCGATGTATCAATGGGATCTTATGACGGCGCAGAAATTTGTGAATTGGTCGGAATTTTCTTGTTGCATATATTATCCAAAGAATTCGATACAAAATCGGTTGGATTATATCGGGATGATGGTTTGGCCTACTTTAATAACATCACTGGACGCCAAGCTGACATAATTAGAAAGAGGTTTCACGAAATCTTCAAGTATTATGGACTCCACTTGGACATATCATGCAATCTCAAGATTGTGAATTACTTGGACATCACTTTAGACCTTAATGATGGAACGTACAAGCCTTTCCGGAAACCAGAACAAGACGTTTTGTACATTAACGCCAAGTCCAACCATCCTCAATGTATTATTAAGCAAATACCCACAATTGTAGAAAAGCGGTTATCTGAGTTATCATCAAACGAGAGCACATTCAACGACTCAGCTGATTTTTATCAGAACATGCTGCACAACAATGGTTACACGCACAAGCTCACCTATCAGAGTACTGAAAATAAAAGTCAACAAGAGAAGAAAAATCGAAAAAGAGTGATTACATGGTTTAACCCTCCATATAGCAAGAGTGTTTCTACAAACATTGGTCGGATATTTCTTGCTCTAATTGATAAGCACTTTCATTAACCCTAAACTGCATGAGATAAGAAATAACAAAAATATTGATAAAATTCAAACGTCATTGAATCATTGCACACTTACTAATGCACAAACAAAATTTGCTTTTTCGAAAATATGTGTGCATACCATAGATATCAGTTTGTTGCATTATCGCAACACTATGCAAAACCGCACTCTGTTGCATTTTCGCAACAAAGTTAAATATACATTTTTTGGATGAAGTAATGTTATATTTTTAATGTTTGATGAAAGGGTTTTCTTATAAATTCAATATGAAAGGTAGATTGTCTTAATTCGGATTTGAATTTTCAAATTTACGGTATGTTGCGTTTTTGCAACTAACCCAGTTTTACAGCTGTGAAGATGTTGCGATGAAAATTTGTGGTCTGATATATTTACAATTATATGTAAATATATGCATGTATAGAATATATAATGAAATATTTGTGATTCTCTTAAATTTCAAATCTGAACTTGAAATACAACCTAGCCTATCTGCAAGTATATTTGAACGATAAATAGAGATTATGTATGATTATTTATCATAATCGTGGTGTACACTTTCATTGGTTTACATGCCAACTCTTTTTCCCCAATATGAAATTTTGCAAAACACAAAGCCAGAAGTTACAAAACATTTTGCTTAGCAAAAATTACAAGAACTCATAATTTCAAGCATGATTACAAAATTGAATAACATATCTCATAGCGGATTATTTCGTGTGGAATTCAACGAAACAGTTTCTGTTTTTTCCGATGCACAAATTCACTTCACATTTCCGGCACATGGTGTTCACGATTCCTGAACATCCGGGCATCTTACAACGACCCCTGTTATCCTGCACAAAAGGCAAATGATCTCGACCATGAAGATGTAATTCAACACCTGGCATTTTGCATGTGGGGCCTTTGTGACGTTTTTGTTGTATTAGATTTTGGAGGGATGAACGTCGCTTTTGTGGTATCAGAGGATATCGACTTGATTTGGATTTCTGTACGAGTTCTTGAGCGATGGCCGCCTTAAAATCCCATAAGGTCAGCCACTGCTTTTTCGGCATTGAGATGCCTTGGCAATCTCTTCTATATAGTAGCCATCTATTCACTACAAAGAGGTCTAAAAACTGAAAAAATCTTTAGATAATGTCGTTTTCCGCAATTTACTTTTATCCGAAATCTGGCTCTAGTACCTCGCACAAGCGTGCAACGACCTGACTGGATTTCAATAAATTCTGCATATGTGGTAACGACCGAATTTCCTCCCGCTTCCCAGCGTAAAACTCTAGATTTGAAACAATACCTCCTTCATCACACATCATGAACATTTTATAGCCCCATTTTTTGGGTTTTTGCGGATTGTACTGACGAAGGCTACTTTTTTTAGTTTTTGATGGAATTATTTGTTCATCAACAGAAAAACACTCTCCTCTGGGTATTTTGATGGCTACCTCGCGGAAATGGTTAACAAGATATTCAAACTTGAATATTTTTGAATTGTGTTCCTGAGTGCTGTCAGCAAAGCTTATGTATCGTTTTAGTTCTTCATAGCGATTTACAGTTATATTATCAGCTACCTGACTCAGCCTGGAATTATTTTTCCAGCAGCGTCTAACGTTCGTAACCCCAAACAAAGACATGTAGTAGGTCACAGCTATAAACAATATCACATCATTCTCACCAATAAAAAAATTTGAATTTGGATTGATTTGCCGAGCTTGAGATTTGTAAATCGTATAACAGTCTCCAGAAACTCATCTATTAGGTAGTCTGTAATATACTGCAAAGGTGATCGAATTTGATTTGCAGTCTCTCTCACCATTTTCCATTCGGTATCACTAAATAGTGGTGTTCTCGTGGACCATCTGCGTTGACCATCTATATTCTGTTCTACCTCAATGTCACTACTTCCGTCCTGCTCGTCCATACTTTCATCGATTTCATCATTGTCGTTATCATCACTATCCGAGTAATCACTATTTGAAGATACGTCACTCACGTCGCCGTAGAATCTTATGTTTTGTTGGCGTTGAGACTTACGAGGTGAAAATAAGTACGTTGTGGTTGGGGTATCACCTGAGTTTGGTGCAGAAGAAGTATCACCTGTGTTTTCAGAATCACTGATGAGTGCGACATTGATTTGAGTCGATGACGATGGTTGTTGATCAGCATTGGAAACAACATCGTATTCTTCTAAGCTGTTGTCACAATTATTAGGCCTACTTTCAGTCGTAGCTTGAATAACAAAATCAGTTTCTGCTTCCGAAATTTCAGGTAAATCTCCTGTCGTTGACATTGTTGCGATCTCCTGAATAGAAACCGACTCGGCGGCTTTTCTTTTGACATGATGACGAGGATAAGTTTTGTTCCATTCTGCTCCGAATCCTTGGAATGTAACGTGATAAGATCGTAGATTCACTTTCAGTATATTTGCTGGCCACCAAGCACCACCCCAATACACTACACACGAATCACCGATCTCCAGCGGCATTGCTAAGTTCTCTGGCAGGAAGAAGTCAATGCACATAATAATATAGTTCTTATTTGTTCGCGTATTTTGCCGACGCATGTCACGTGATTAAAAAATGGTAGACGAGGAGTTTACGCATAGATAGCTGCTTATGACGATGTTGGAAATATCTCGTCCAATGCACTAGACCTAGACAAGCGATAAATGAGTCATTAGACTGTAACTTACCTTCAATGTGAAAGCTTTAATGAGGCACAAAAATTCAAATTACGGTTTGTTGCGAAAATGCAACATAGTGCGATTTTGCATACTGTTGCGAAAGTGCAACAAACCTAAATTTGATCATAATCAAGTACAACTAAAGTTTCATTATTCAGCATCGTGTGGATTTTGTTTGTAGATATTTTGATAAGATAACCTGTAATTTTCAGCTTCCGACATGCTTGCTGTAGGTATCTGCATGAAAATATATGAAATGAATAAAAACTCGAAAAAATATTTAATTGAAATTTCACATTTACAAGCATTGTGGGAAATCAAAGCAAACGACGGACCTGTAAAGAGGCCCAAATCATTTGAATCATCACAATTCAGAAGATCGCAGGTCATAGAAATGTAAATTCGGAGGATATATGTGTAAATCTAGTACCTGAATGCTATGTTGCGAAAATGCAACACTATGAACTTTAGGGTTAAGACCACATGTACAGGAAGATATTCAACCGCAATACAATCAAATTGAGCTACAGCTGCATGCCAAACGTGAAGCAGATTATTAATGGACATAACAAGAAAGTAATGGAAAAAGAAGGGAAATCAAATAATGATAAAATGTGTAACTGTCTTAAAAAAGAGCAATGCCCCCTGAGAAACGAATGTCTCACAAAGAATATGTTGTATGAAGCAACAATCTCCTGCGACGACTCCAAATATGAAGACAGAAAATACATCGAGATATGTGAAGGAACTTTCAAATTAAGATTTGCGAATCACAAAAAATCTTTCAATCATGAGAAATACAAAAGTGAAACTGAACTATCAAAAGAATATTGGAAATTAAAAGAAGGCAATAAAAATCCTAAAGTAGTATGGTCAATAAGAAGGAGATGCAAGCCATTCAAGCATGGTGTATCAAAATGTGATTTGTGTCTTTATGAAAAATATTTCATTCTGACGGATCAGACTGGCAAATTATTAAACAGGAGAAGTGAACTGGTGTCAAAGTGTCGGCCCAGAAACAAGCACTTGCTTGCTAACTTCAGACTGTGAATTTTACGCCCGCACACTTCTGACTACTATTTAGGCTATCTGTGATATTAACCAAAAGCTGTAGATTGCAATGTTCATTTGGCTGATGATTGTATAACCACATACATGAAACTCCGTGTACCAATACCAGCTATTTTTCTCTGATTAAACAAAATTCTATATATATATATATATTTAAAAAAATGAAGATAAAATGGTTTCCGAATATGAATACACAACTCAGGAAAAAACAAGATCTAAGTTCCCGACCGGTTTCACCTCTTAGAGGCTAGTCATGGGAATGAACTAAATGGATATATTTTCAAATTATACATAGTTTAATGCAAACTACAATCGTGGAATTGGCACATAGAAGTAGCATCTTCATGTAGTCATGATTTATTTAGCTTAGGCTATGTTACTTACGTTACATAGACAACAGATGTTTAGACCTCAATATACAATTTTGGACGTTAGTCGTCATATATCTATGTGCGCAGCTACTACATCTTTACATAATAAATTCGAAGCTGCACCAATTTATAAGATGTCACCATCATCCACAAGGATTGATTGGGAGAACAAAGAGAAGATGCTCATATCTATGCTGCAGCCTAAGCTAAATAAATCATGACTACATAAAGATGCTACTTCTATGTGCCAATTCCACACGATTGTAGTTTGCATTAAACTATGTATAATTTGAAAATATATCCATTTAGTTCATTCCCATGACTAGCCTCTAAGAGGTGAAACCGGTCGGGAAATTAGATCTTGGTTTTTCCTCAGTTGTGTATTCTCATATATATATATATATATATATATATATATATATATATATATATATATATATATATATATATATATTTATATATAAATATGTAATATTAAATAGAAGTGTCGAATACTGGGAACTAAATAATTATAAATATCACCACGAGGCACCAAAGATAAAACAAGACAACCCTTAGCCCAACCGGTTTCACCTGGTCATCCAGGCTTGTCAAGGGCAACTGAATCTATTTGTAAAAATATCATATATAAATTACGTAATCGTTATGAAAAGCAGACATGGAAATCTAAATGCATAGAGATCAATCAGTAATGACATTAGCGGTGGTGGCAATTACATCTCTATTCAACAAAGGTTGGATCATTTCAATGCACAGCTTCTCTTTACTTTCCCGAAACCTTCTGCTGCAATTAGATGGAAGTTTTAGAATGGGCATGCACAGAAATGGGGGATCATGCCTGGAACATGAAGCGATATGATGGCTTACATAAAGCTGTCTATACCGGGTGTCAAGGATGTGTTGTCTATGGACAAGCATCCTTGCCCTCAGCGAATCACTTGTCACTCAGGGATCCCTTGTTTGGCCAATGTAATTTGAATCGCACCCTCTACATTTCAGCACATAAATAGCATCCTTCGTAGAACAACTCATGTTACTTTTAACTTCAAAGATCTTTGTAATATTGTTTTTAACGAATGGAAATCCTGTACCCTCAATTATCGATGCACAACAGGAGCAGTTTTTGTCCATGCATCTATTTACTCCACTAAAAGTTATTCTGTTGTTTTCGAGCTTACAACTAACCCCTTTCTTTAAAGATCACAAAATTCAAAGATCGTATCGTCGACCGAAATCCCTCTTACATGTATTGAGGAAAAACAACAGAATAACCTTTAGTGGAGTAAATAAATACAAAGACAAAAACTGCGCTTGTTGTGCATCGATAATTGAGGGTACAAAATTTCCATTCGTTAAAATCAATATTACAAAGATCTTTGAAGTTAAAAGTAACATGAATTGTTCTACGAGGGATGTTATTTATGTGCTGAAATGTAGAGGGTGCAATTCAAATCTATCTTTGATGCCTCCTGGTGATATTTGAAATTATATTGTATCATTATTATATATATATATATATATATATATATATAGATAAATTAAAAAAATCAACGTAGTCTCAAGATAGAATTGTTTATTCACGAATTTTCGTCTAAGACTTCATCAGGTGCACGAAGTAAATGTACATGAAGTGAAATGACATTGCATTATAAAGAAAAGTAACAAGAGTTCAACACGTGTATGCCCAGGCGGCATCATTATGAACGAAAGGACAACAAACTGCATAAATTGCTAACTTATTCTACTGACAGGATGGAAGAAGACCAGCCTCCGCCGGTGGACTGTTTCACCAATGAATCTTCTCACGTATTCTCAGATGAACAGTCATCGGTGTTGGATAAAGGACCTTCATTTGTCCTAGTGCAAGCGGGAAGAACTTCAACAGCGGTTCAAACATCATCAACGCTTCAATAGACAAGATCCGTCGTGTTATGTCCTACCATCTTCAAGATGACAAATCTTCGGAGACACCCAGCGAACAGAGTGAAGTGAGATCCTCTTTATGGAAATGCAAGGATCCCAAATCGAAGACTTTGTCTCGTGAGTTGTGTACTACCATTCCTGACAAGATTAATAGTAAGATCGATGACTTGCAGTATCAGCTTCTGACTGAGTTTGACAAAATTAAATCTGTTCACAGTAGTAACTCTATGTTTAAGGTCGTCAGTGATATCCGTAAATCTCCTGATATTAGGGTTGTACCCTCTGATAAGTCTAATCGCTTAATAGCCATTGATACGTCTCATTATGACCAACTCTTTGAGGAACACATGGATAATTATGTTGAGACAAACCCCACCCTCCCTTCATCGAGACAATTATCCTTTAACCGCAAATTGAAAGCGGTTGCTAATAGGCAAACGGACAGTCAGATAAAGATTTGTCTTCAGAATGTGATGTGTAGTGAGCCTATTCCGAGTAATATGAATATTCTCATCAAAGATCACAAAGATCCTATTAGAGGCAGACCAGTTGTCAGTGCTACAGATACTCCGGCTACCCCATTGTGTAAATTACTTGCGATGGTCTTCAAACCCATTCTTGATAAGATTGATGCTCATCTTCAAGACACCAGCGCCTTCGTTCAATCCATTACAAAGATTAGGATTAGTAAAATGAATCAAAATTCATTCTCTTTTGGTTCTCTGGATGTTTCCAATTTATATGGAAGTATCCCTCTTACCGGTGTCAACAATGTCTTGGATATTTTTGTTAGCTTTTTCTTGGTAAATGCTCACCTTACTGAGTGGTCTTCACTAGATAGGCAATCTTTGCTTGATTTATTGGGTTTAGCGATCAAATGTGATATCATTTGTATTAAAGACAAGTTTTACAATCAGTGTCGGGGTTTAGCAATGGGTAACCCCCTTTCCCCTATCTTGGCCATCGTGTACATGAATTTCATAGAAAAACAGATTATGGAGAGGTCAACGGATATCATATACTGGCGTAGGTACATTGATGATATTTTCTTCGTCTTTGCCGGTCTACCTGAAGATTTACTCTCCCTGTCCAATTCCATTTCTAAGAACATCAGATTTACGTTAGAAACACCTGGTGAGGGGAAAACGGAAATTTCGTTTCTTGACACTTGCGCTTTTTTAGTTGATTTGGAAGATTGTGTTACGTTTCAAACCTGCCTTTTTATCAAAAGTGTTCATAGTGGTCACATTCTTCCTTGGGATAGTGCCGTCCGGCGGATGAGGAAAATTAATATTATTAAGACTGAACGCTTACGAGCTTTACGCAACTCATCGTCCCAGACGCTTGTCAAGCAGTCTCTTAATCTTCTTTCGCAGAGGTTTAGAGCTAATGGTTATCCTTTGTCAGTCCTAGATAAGTATCTTTATAGTGAAACTGTGCCTAAAAACAGAAATACGAAACAAGACGCTATTCGGATTAACGTTCCGTATGTTAATGATCGTTGGGTTAATAAAGTGTATAACTGTATAAGGAAATCTAATCTGCCGATTCCCATCATTCCGATCTTTAGAACTAAAGCCCCTCTTTCCCAACAATTTTATCAACAACCACCCATCAGTTGCAAAAGTCGTTGTGTTTGTAAAGGCCAGAATTTATGCAATTCTAAAAATATTGTCTACAAAATTGTCTGCAATATCTGTTCGGAAAGTTATGTAGGTGAAACGCATCGCACTTTCAGAAAAAGAATTGATGAACACCTACATACAACCAGCAGCCAAGTTTTCCATCATTTTAAAATTAAACACAATTGCTCCCCTCTGTTACGCCATATTTCTCCTTCAATTATCTCCCGCGGGCTCTTTGATTCTTATCATCGCCGCCGTGTGGAAATGTCAACAATTGAAGCCGTTAAGCCTCAGATAAATGTGAGAAGATAATGATGCCGCCTGGGCATACACGTGTTGAACTCTTGTTACTTTTCTTTATAATGCAATGTCATTTCACTTCATGTACATTTACTTCGTGCACCTGATGAAGTCTTAGACGAAAATTCGTGAATAAACAATTCTATCTTGAGACTATGTTGATTTTTTTAATTTATCTTTATTATTAAGTCTCATGGCGATTACTTATGATCATATACAGCAAGGTGTTCCCAGTCTTTTCATATTTCATGTAAAAGAAAAAGCAGAGCTTTCCGGACTAGTTTCGATGTTTTTTATCACATCATCTTCAGCGGTAAAAAGAGTTACAAACATCTGTAGACATCATTTACATACTTGCTATCTACAATTCATTTTCAACATTACCACAACTAAAACACGATAAAATACGTCATTAATTGCATGTCACATGCCACTGACGTCATGCATGTCATTTCGTCACCTTTCATGTAATTTCATAAATCTAGAGACAATTGATATGAACCATTTCGTTCATTCGAGAGGCAATCTTTGTTTTGATTCATGATTATAGTTTCAAGAATGAATGGAATTTTGTAACGACCTAGAATTCTAAAGTTTTCATATTTCGGTGCATGTTCATGCATCGAAACTTCAGTGGGTGTTGGGTAGCCTCTAAGATGCTCGCTAATACGGGTATTTAAATGTCTTTTGGATGCGCCAATATACCGCATCGAACAGCGGTCACAACTGTATTGGTAAACAATGTTGGCTTTCAATCCATCAGAAATACTATCTTTATTTTGAAAAAAGTTTTGAAGTTTGAAAGTTTTGTACGCGGGTCTGATCTCTGTATTTGAGAGACTTTGGTTGATGATGTGAATTCTGTTATTTAATTCTTTGACGCCCTCTCGAATGAACGGAACTGGCCAATAAATAATATTTTTGCTTCTGTCTTTGTCATGGATCTCTTGTTGCACGACTGTCCTCTTTTTATCAATTTCTTTCTTTATCTGATTTATTTTTTCATCAGGGAAACCATTACTTATGAAAATATCAGAAATCTTTTTAGATGCAGACTGAAAAATGTATATATACTGTCTATCTATATATATACTGTATATGGTACTTATGGGTTATCTCCCCCCAGGTTTTCAAATTTGTGTAAAATCTGCAAAAATCAATCAATCGTCACCAAACTTCAGGTAAATGTATTTACGCATATTTTCTACCTACATGCAAAAGTTTGTGCAGATGAGACAAGTACTCTTTGTATGAGAGACGATGCCGTGAAGTGTAGCGGTCTGCAACTTGATCTGACTTCGTCCGTTCGACGCATCAATGCTACTCGTGTGGGCATTGTTCTCTCTCCCTCTTCGTCTCATCCACTGTTATTTGAAATTTTCCTTCGACCACTACCTTGCCACACCTTTATTAAGCTAAGCATATTAATATAAGGGATATGGCCTGGTCATCATCGCTTCACGAGTTGTCGTGAAATGACCTAGTTGATCTCAAGTGATTTAAGCGTTCACAGGCTTAGCACGTTTGAAGTATACTTCTTTTTTTGGTGCTGCTTTCTTCTTAGGGGTGGTCTTCGCCTTCTGTGCAGCTGGCGTTTTAGTGGCAGGCTTCTTGGTTGGTGTCTTAGCCTTCTTGGGCTTAGCTGCCGCCATCTGCTTGGCAGTGGTTTAGCCTTAGGTTTCTTGGCCACAGTCTTCTTGGCTTTAGGTGCCTCATGCTTCTACCTAGAATTGAGATCAACTTCTACCGTCACCACAAAATTAGATTGTTTAATCGCATCACTTTGCTAGAAGTGCAAACTGATTCAAACAGATCGCACATGCAGGAACTTAATAAGTGGGAAAAAAGAAATTTTTAATACCTTGCAGAGATAGGAAAAATAGTCGTGCGTCGCTTGTGGATTGCTCTGAATTCCTTCAAAATGCTCCGATCGCCACGACTCCTTCAGATTCGAAGAATTCAGATCATTGCGCAAAAGTTCTCTCGATAATGTTGTCCTTCCGATCATTATTGAAAAAGTTAGCAGGCGCACGAAAAAATGTTCACAAACTTCTCTGTAGAACTTGACATCGTCTGTGTCTCTTTGCTGTGTGATCCGGTTGATAACAGTCACTGAAACTTCGCACAATTTGGTGTGTTTAATGTTGAACTGGCTGCTCATTGTTCGATTGCTATGGTATTATGTCAGCAGACTGTGCCATTTCATTAACGTTACATGTTTCAATGCTTCCCTTCTAGTCAAACAGAAGAAGAGACGACCTGTCTAAACCTGTGGCTAAGATGATCACCTATAAACACCTGCTGTTCATTCTAGTCTCAATAACTTAAACAATGCAATAAGTCGGATTTCTATGGATGTAGGCCTGCGCCATTCTTTGCATATTGTGTCATCAAATGGTCTATTTTGAAAAATAAAAGGAAATCACATTAGATTAAGACTCAGTTACATGAGCTTGTTTTGTAGCATTCCATCATATCATCACAAGAGGTATGCCCACTGACAGAAATAAACGATGTGTTTCGGAAACATTAAAGCCGAGCCGAGTCGATTAGCCGAAATTATCTTGGGTATTTATTTTTTTTTATTGTTACAATCTCATCAACGAGGAACATCATCTGAATCGCCCACGCTGTATGGATGCAGCTCGAATATACTACGATGCTTAACAGCTAGGCCTATTTTTCTATCAACTTTATTATCAAGCTGCGTTTTTCTCACGGTTTTCCCCAACACTCATAAGCATCTTAAATAATGTAATTTAGAGAAAGACTTTATCATCGCAGCGCAGAAAAGGCGCAAGGAAGTTAATGCTATCAAAGCACATTCCATCAACATGAATATCAAAACTTTCGTATAACGTCACTACTGCATCACTTTTAATTGAACGCTGCAATGATTTCAGTTCGCATGCCCTTTCCGTTGACTTTTAATGAGAATATTTTAAGCCATGCTAAGGCGAGGAGCCGCGTCACCAATCAGCTTAAAGAAATGAAGCTGAGCCGGTCGTGGGCAGACTTTTTTGACTGTTTTTTGACAGCAGGGTTTTTGACTGTTGCTCTTATGCAACACTGATTGTCTGACAATCGAAAAACGTCTATAAAGCTCAGTACTTTACTCAGTAGCTCAAATATTTGCTCAGTAAAGTACTTGCTTGTTTCTTTTGATCAAAGACATATTCAACAGAGGGTTGAAGCAGAGCAACTAACTATGCATTTATTCAAAATACAATTTGGAATACTTGTGCTGTTTAGGCATAATGTACATTTATATTTGCATGAATTTGTGGCTCAGGTCACTAATGCGTGAAATGGGTCATTAACAATGACCACAGGTTGCATGGCTGAACTTACTCGAAAGTAGGACGAATCCCCTCCAAATGATGTCTTTGATTCTCTTCATATTAAGTCCTACAGAAAGTCAACCTCAGCTTGCGCGGCAGGGCCTTGTACTACCGACGTTTATAATGTCTTCTATTTTTGCGACATTTCTGATATGATAGTATTTTCGCTATTCCAAAGCTCTACAAAAGGACTACAAATGCAAGCCAAGTCAAGTTAAGAACAATATCTCCCTACTCGATATATCCTATGTTTATGACTCAATGCCTCTGTGTTGTCTATGATGTCTTCAATGTTTATGACTCAAAGTCACTCCTACGTCTGCGCCTTCGATATCTATGATTTACCTCTTGAAATTTCAACGTTATTTGCAGTTCAATCTATGTGAAGGACAGTGACTCCGTTGCCGATGTCTATAATGTGTGCAATGTCTATGTTTCAATGCCACTGCGATGTCCCTAGCCCTCCGAAGTCTGTGATGTCTCCAACATTCATGATTTTCTTCTTGCAGATTCCTACAAATATCAATGTCGTAGCAGATCAGCTGACGTTGCGGGATTTGACCCGTCGGTATATACCCACAAGTGGGTCGGGCAGATAGCGGGCCGAGTTTGGGCCGATAATTCACTAATTGTGACCATGATAGCATCATTCACTTCACGAAGTCCTACAAAGGGCAATATCATTGCAGATCAGCTTACCCGACATGACATGGACACCTGGCTGGATTTTCGTCGTCGGATCGGGACCAGAGCTGTGTCTTCGTCGTGGTTGTTGACCGCAGGATCTTCCTCGTCGTCTTCTTCTTGCTCATACACAAGACTGGGGCGTCGTCGGGAGTCGTTAGGACACTGAACACAACTCATTGTGGTCCCCATTATCACGTGAGACGATGGGCATGAAGAATACGAAGCTCGTACAGAAGAAGAGGGCACGGAACACAGTGTGGGAACAACAGACAACTTGATGATCGATGTGTCTTGTCCACTGCCTTCAAACATCAACAGTGAATGCGCGCGTGAATTTGCTGTCAAGATTGGTCAAATCTCGACCAATGAGAAATCGTTTATGGAAGCTGATGTTTTTCACAGTTCAAATTCACCGCTGTGTTGGAATTAACGACGAATTTACGTGGAAGAGAAGAAAGACAATAGAAAGCCGACGTCCATCAAACTGTCCACTTTATTGCGTTCCTGAAGCTCTGAATCAATTAACCGCCTTAAAAACAATTACAAGTGACAGAGTCAAATAGGAGGAGAAGAAAAATGCCTTCAAATGGTATTGCGATTGATGAAAAGACTATCGGTTGAATTAAAGCTCAGATAGATATCCGGGGTTGACCTTGGTAGGTTTATGATAGACAAGCGCTTCTCAACAATCAGCTGATGAAAGTTGAGGACGAAAACAGTTGCCACCACACACTTCGTCTTATCACTCATTTTCTCCACAAGTTGATTCCCACTTCAATAATATTTGAACCGAATCAACAAACAAAATCTTTACATTTTTATCAAAGCAAGTTACTTCAACTGTCACACCTTTGTCATTATTACAATTACAGAATTAACATCAATGACACGGAAAGTGACAATAGATTCAATCTAAAAAATAATATTTAAATTGAAATCCGTTGAAGAAAGACGTATCACAATGTAATTATGTATAAATTATTTTACGGGTTGAGTGACCTACCTTTTGATGAAAATAGGCCAATTTTGTGAAATGTCCCTTTTCACATTCTTTCCGAAACGTCGTATTCAACAAAAATTCTAATATTTTAATGAAATTAAGAATTTGTAGAAATCGGAACTCCCTTAATAACGCAATGTTGCCTCTTCAGCTTTGTGTGTTTTTTAAGAATAATCTTCACAAGATTGACTTTATGAATTTTTGTAAACTTGACCGTGCTATCACGTAGCATGTAAGGTAGGTGAGGTGAATAAGGCCCACCTAACAGACTTAGAGCTCTACAGTCTTGAATTTTTGATTAAATACTTCGAATTCATATTCAAATTATCTATTTCTGTGGCAGCTGACATGTGTGAGAAGTTCATGTCGATTATTGCCAAACTTCTGGTGTACGAGCAGAAAGATGAAAAATCACCGAGTGGGCCTTATTACCGACACGTGTAGGTAATAAGGCCAACTTTCGTTTTTATTCACTGTATTCAATTTACGTAGCTTATATGTTATTTCTAACATCTGGCTATATACAATGGATTGCCTTCTGGTACGCAAATAGGCATAATGTGGTTAGATCTAATATGTTCTTGTAGTTCAAAGTTAGGACTTAAGTCAAGCCCCTATGTAAAAAAGAAAAACCAAAATTGTTCATTCAAATACATCGACTTTTATTGAAAAACAAAATACATTTTTAACACGAGGAAAAATTAGCTATATGATGGTGAAACCTTGTATTTGGCAATGTATTTGGTATTGTATAATCTCTCTATTATATTATCAGTCATAAACACAGACTGTATAGGCCTACACTGGAACAGTCAGGACAAACAAATAGGAACTCATCTTCGTCACTTCCATGACTTAAACCAACACAATCTTTGTGTATCCAATCAGTCATCAAAGTCATCACATGCTATCTCATAAGCCTATCTAACTTTTCATCTTATTCACAAATTTTGCAATCCCACGATTCATTGCCAGCTTGCCCATCTTATCTACAACTGAGCTTGGGCCTACTGTTTTGCTTCTTGGATAGAACAGATGCTTGCTTAAAGCGCTTTTTATTAGTAAAAAGTTCTTTTGTAAGTAGTTGTCCTTTCTCGGTAAGACTGCGCTTACGTTTACGTGGATATGACTTTCGTTGCATTTTCGGAGTACTGATTATACTGTGATAGGCCCGGGCCTTATTACCAGCGTTTTGTATGGACCTTATTGGCTACATTGACATCGTTTTATAATCAGTGTTTTTCGTACTTTCCCGAACTCAAAAATCAAACTACTATATAAGGTCATAGAGAGGATACGCCAGAGATAATTTTCCATGTTAAGAGCTCATCGATCTACACCAATATTTTGTGTCATGAAATCCTTGAACAAATGAAGAGCAAATATTAGATCATCAAAGAAGAAATTTGAATGTACTTTTTTTGAGATTCTGTAGAATCTGATCCACTGGACCAAAATCGATAAATCTTCTGACACTTATTTAAAATTGGATATCTTTTCATTTCTTTTTTGTTGCGCTTAAATTCGTTAAGCGGTTTCCGAGATCTAGCAAGTGGGCCTTATTACCAGCTGGGCCTTATTCACCTCACCCACCTTATTACGTCTTCTACATATGTAGTTTTACGACCATGCCTTTAAACATTTTAATGGTGCACCCATATTACTGCATTTTTGTATTGTTGTTGAATATATCATTATTATTATGCTCACGTTATTTAAGCGCTTCAAATCACAAACATTCTCAGAAGTGCTATCAATTTACACTGCATCAATTATAAGGACTTTACTTAACAAGAATCATCTTCGACATTCCTTGAAAAACATGAGATATTCAAAACTCTACCTTTTGGTCAACCGCTGGATTTATCATCAATTATTCTTTTCATTTGTTATACCCTATGACATTGGCACAGTTGCAGAATTAGTTAAAGATCTTAAATCAAGTTTGCAACACAGATCTATTTTAATCAGCATCTTTTTGAAGAATATATCAATTATCTAAGAAATTGCGAAAAGAATGCTTTATACGGAACTTTCCTCATAGAGCCATCAATTCCGTTGAGAAATCGACAGATCACTGGTCATCTTGCAAGTTTTCCGTGGCTTGAAGATGACGTAGGTGTTTGAATAACTAACTCATTACTTTACGATGAATAGGACATATGCAACGACTAGAAGTCGAAATGTACAAGTCTTTGAAGCAATTTTTCAGATTTTAGTCAGTTTTTTAAATTGTGTTATTTATGAGATGAATGATAATCGTCTATTTAATCTGTTTCTTGATTTATCCATTATATTTTCCATATCACAACTCATTTGTTGTTATTCAAATTAATATCAAATTAATTTATAAATCAATTATTGATGATAAATTGTCTTAGATGTATTTCATTGATTTCTAGTGCAACATAGAGAATATTGTAATCGACATAATCACGAAATTGTGCGGTCTTCTTACTGAATACTTACACCGAAGATGAAAGCATCAAATATGTGTGCAAGTGATTGTGAAGTCTTCATTTCAAACATAACCTATTGTGACTCAGCTTCCGTATAAACTTGCAAATAATTAATCATAGGAAAATAATGAAAGGAAGCCTTTTTCAAACTAAAAATTTGGATATATTTGACATTTAGTTTAAACTAAAACATAGCTTTTACACTTTAATTTGTGCAGCTTTTAACTTTTATGATTGAAAAGCATAGAAACAATAAATGCGATGCTTGTATGCTGTATTCCGAGAAAACTCTTAAAGAAGACCTGTGGCAATCAGGTCCTGAGTTTTAAAAGTAATACTAATAGTATCTTCTGCCTGGCGATCGCGGAGAACCATGTCTCATGAGGTTCATATTCAAATATCTCTTTTCGACTTGTTCATGACACAACCCCGGAAAATCGCTTGCCAACTAGGAATCGAACCCATTCATTGAAGCCAGCTGGTAAGCCACCTTTCATAAGAATTCGAGAGGATTTTGTATTATATTTTGGAACAAGCTCAAATATCTCTGAACTATAAAATCTGAAATATCTCAGAATACAGATTCTACTGCCGTACAGTCAAGTAAGATGGTGACAAAACGACGAATGTGATTGGCAGTGGTCTGCAGCATCTTTCCGCTATACTTTTCCCTTCACACGTAAGTCTTTGTTCCGAGAGTATCAAAATCGTATTTAAATCCGAGCTGGGTTGAATTTTTGAAATAATCCGAATTGATGCGAAGTGGGAAGAACGGGACAATCGGATCACCTCGTGCATGCCCTGGAGCAGCTGATGCAGGCAAATGAGATGGTCCACCATTATTCTTCCGGATCCACATCTCAAAGATTTTGTCTACGAATGTATGATGAAGGAAGAAGTAGGGATCGTTGGGACTGGCTGCGACATCATGCTCGCTTCCATTCATGTAGAGATGGACTCGGATGTGCATGAAAGGGAACTGGAATAAGAAGGATTCATGAAGATGACGATCAAATTGAAACATTCGAAGGCAGAATGATGAATACTAACGGCCTTGCAGCCTTCTAAGTGCGATCTGCATATACAGGTATTTATTATATTACATCGAACTAAAACATATTTTTCCTGCAACTAATCGATGATGGGTAACAGTTATTTTCTTGAGAGAAGAAATATCAACTTTTCCTCCCAGCAGTTTACATGGAAGAGATGAAAAATACTTTGTACTTTCATTATGTGAAACAAAGGTTCTGAAGGAAGTTCGACAATAATGATGAAGTCAGATTCCACCGTTAACAACGCCACATCAATGGTGAATTCTGGCGCCTTGGTAATAATCCAAACAGTTTTCAAAGACAGCAGTTGTGCGGATAACAGCGCGGCCAACCGGCGCTGTGGCCTTGTGGTAGAGTGTTCGCTCTGCGTCCGGGAGACCTTGGTTCAAATCTTGGTCGGGTCAAACCTAAAACTTTTAAAATAGATACACTTTGCATTCTTGTAAAACACTCAGCTCGAAAAAGAATGAGAGTGGTAAATGACAACTCGGCCACATGGAAGAAAGGCTCCGCGCCTAATGTGCTTCCGAGTATAAACAACGTTCATTTATTTTAACATCATGATCGTTGAATCTCTGGGTTACAATAAGACTTCACACGCTTCTCAAAGACTTCACACGGGCAATTATGGAAATTTAAAGTATTCTTAAAATTCAACCTTTGTGTTTTGGCCTGTCATACGAAGCGATTATCAATCGCATAATCGGATTGATCAGATTTCGATTAGAATTTAGGCCTACTTTGAAGGCTTTCAAATTTTAGATAAAACATAGACTTCTTTATGGACTTCGAAGAAAGACAGAAAGCAAATCCAGTGATACTTTGAAGAAATTTCACTGATGTCGGCCAGCTTGCTGCCATACTTCATTAATTTTGCTTAGCATCTGATATAATTTGAAGGTTTTATGATAAAATTATCAATTTGTTTATAAAGCAACTTCATGCACCACACTATGCGTATTTTTACGCACGTACATGCACACCTTGGAAGGCGTTCTATGTAAATATCAAATCTGATAATTTACAATATCAATAGGAAAACTGCTCACAAGCGGGGATTGATTCCATAGATGGATTGATTCCATTGTCTTTTGCAGATAACCGACTACCCAATGATGATCGCTATGCATTTTGATTTATTATATGTACTATACTATTTCTACCATGCGATACATAGTTAAAGCGAATCAATAATGAGCTAAGTGCTAAGGAAAGAATGTTTCACGCTTGATAACAGAATGATAACGTTGATAACAGAATTAGATGCATAGACTTACGCTTCCTGTGTTGCCCGTATATCCTTCTACATTGTTCCGGAAGCTGGTCTTGCTGGCCCCTGGGTTGTATGGAGAGAGATCGTAGTCGGTGAGTCCCAAGACGTAGTCGATGTCAGCTTGTGTAGGTAAGGTAATATTCGGATTCAAGTAGGCACGCCAGAGATATTCAAATTCTTTACCAGGATCGCAAGTATGGCAATCATTTTGACCGAACTTCAGACCACAGAAGATCTTCCAATCATACAACTGCGCTCCAGAATCCAGTCGTCCATTAGGATCACTTGAGTTCACCCCTCCGATGAGGTCATTGGTGCATACGGAACATTCCGTATTGTCCACCCAATCCCAATACGGATGAGCGAATGGTCCATCGTATCCTAAGTACTTCTTAGCAATCTGTCCCAACTCGTATTCCACCTCTAGGAGATAATAGCGATGCCAGACGAGGAAGTTTGGTCCTTTGTGAGCCAAGTCCAGCAACTGCCGACTCTGGTTGCAGGTCTTCATGTCTGCGTGTAACAGCGTGCTTCGTGCAGAATACAAATGTAGATAGGTGATGTAATTCCAGACAGTGACTGGCGTATAGCTGAGCTCAGTGGCTTTAGTGACCGGATCACCATTTGAGCTGGACGTGATGTTAAAGACAACGTATTCGGACATGACGTTCTTGGATAGATGCAATGATTCTCTGTAGATATATTTTTCATATTTGGTCATATTAATCGCATTCCTTCTTATCTTCATCTCAGGAGTCTGGCAATTGGAGCCTCTCCAGCCGGGTTTACACCGATGGCAAGCATAACCGAAGAAATTGCCTTTGCACTTGCATTCTTTAGAGAAGAAGTTATGAGGCCAATCCAGTCGGTCGTCTCCTGCCAATTCTGCATTGACAAGGGTCTTCTGAGAGGTTGCTAAAGTGTCTATGGCCTCACAGGATCCACGTGCGGCCCCTCCGCAGATTGGTCCGCGCTTATTGGAAGGCATTGGCGGACAGCAGACCGCGGAAGTAGTAGCGTTCGATGCACAGACTTTAGGGAACTGCGCAGAGCATGGCTGCCAGCCAATATGTGCAATGAGGAGCAAGGAAATCACCCACGATATTTGCATAACTGTTATCTACTTGACGGGTCCCTGTCTACTGCAGCTTTTATAGAATCTAATGGAGACAATTTAGCCCAATTATCACAGCCACATCAGAGCTTTTAAATTAATAAATTGAAATAAAAAATTGTCGTCGCTATTCTTTTCACAACCACTAATGCAAAAATTTTAATGAAATGTCACTGCTGAGACATGTGTTGTGTTCACAAGAAAATACGCTTTGCTCCTTTGATGTTAGGAAACCGTTCTATTTTTGATGTTAAATTGATAGATAATATGTTAAGTGCTCCATTTTATTTGTTAAGTGTCACATGCATGTAGCTATTTTAATGCAATAAATGGTGAGGGTTAAAGAACATTCTGTGAAATTATCTCGTTCCTGTCACTTGAGATTGTAAACAGAATTTTCCAAATATTGGTCTTTGTTTGATTGATTCCATCTTGTTGAGTTTATTAAAGATGTATTTGAAATGTTTACGGTTTGCGAATACACGAAACGTCAGTTACTTAAATAGTCGAAGCGAGCGATTTGAAAAATATTTTTTGACTAAATTTTAATGAGATTTGTGGCAATAATGTCATATCGGAAAAATGAAATATTTTTTAATCAAATTTATGAATATTTGGAATAATTCTACGATTTTGATTTCTATATCTTAAAGATGACATTTTTCTGAAAATATATTTCACAACAAAGTCACAATCTTTGCAATTAAAATCTCACTGATCCACAGTGTTGCTAGAACCTCTCTGCTATCTCAAATAATTCAAATAATTAGCGACGAAAATGCACTATTTTGTGTCAAATTGAATCATTTTGAAGCAATCGACCGTTTAAGTGGTTGAAGCAATATTTTGTCGCTGATAAATGTACAGACTGCAAAACGCAAGATTCTCTCCCGAAAACATTCTTTTATTGAAGTAAGAATACTGGAAAAGAAATGAAATAACCTGCACGTTTTCGGCCGCTGAAGGGTGGACACAAGAGGTGTGGAAATCCAATCTGATCCTAATCTAATGGTTGGATCGTACTTGTCCGGATTTATCTTCTCCTCTTCGCACTCGGATCGGTGAAAATCCGAAAAAGTGACGAGATTCACATTTGATCACTCAACAAAAAATCGGAATCAAATATTTGCTCTGGATTATATTTTCAAATCGCAGTTACACTATTCCGTAAAAAATGGTTTTATATAATATGTTACTGCCTGCGCCAGGATACTTATGCACGATTATTGCACTCCCGACGATTAAAATAACCTAATAGGGGCCTACTGCTTATCTATTGGTTGCAAGTACCTTTCATTTAAGCAAGTCTGAATTCTACGGTAGGATGGAGGATGGCGTAAAACGTAGTAGGGTACGCAGCTGAAGAGCAAGCATATATCATGACATGCTTAATCAGATGATGAACATAGCGTCCAAATCTGAATGTTATGATGCTGCAGTTACGTGCATCGATTTGTCTTGCGGTAAATGCATCTTATACTCATAGAGTAGGTATATTAGGTAGAGTGGTAACTCTGCATTTATTAAATCCCCAATGTGTATACAGTTTTGATTTTATTAAATGAACTCGAGTTGAATACAATTGCTACCAAATGTGAGAAATCAAATTTTTGAGGTTTTGAAGAAATTAACAAGGAATTGATTGATCATGATTGTAATGCAGAAGGAAATGATATTATTTACAGGTTCTCAGTGTCATGACAGCCTTGGAGAGATAATGTTTGCAAATCAGCAACTCGATGACCTGCTATTACTTTCATGCTGAACCTCAAGAGAATCTTCTTAAGCGTGATCATATCACTGGTAACCTGGCACGGGCAGAGCAAAATCACACAATCAAAGACAATGATTTCAATTAATTTTGAAAGATGTAAATGGGTCCACATCACTATTCAGATTCAAGAAATGAAACATGAATTTAATGAATCATAAAATCAAACCTGTGAAAATTGAATTAATAACTTCAAATTTTAGCCAAGAAAGCACGGATAATATCGCGACTTTTTCATGAAGAGTTCCATTGTAATACGGTTCATGAAATTCCCTTGAATATCAGCTCTATTTTTGCTTAGTTAGGATGCTTATTAGCAAATATTCATTCCTTTTGATATCCAACTTGTTTCATACTACTTACATAGGGGCGTCATCTCGGTAGTATATAAATTGTCAAAATTTTGACTTTTCAAAACTGCTCAAATATTTTTTGGACCACGGGAGCGCAATCTCCGTGAAAAACTGTATCTTTTCATATAAAAATTTTCCCTGTATACAGATACTTTTTTGTGTCGACACTCTACCTACATATCCCTACTTTATGCTTATACTTTTGGGAAGATAATGCTTAAATTATTAGATAACCCTACCCTTTGTCCATCCCAGTACAATATGCATACGCATTGCTGAACGTCAATCTAAAAACAATAGACCGAGCATGAGGTCCCAAACTATTCAGTTATAAACATAGAAAATACAATTAATTAAAAGTAGAAAACAGGAAGAGCATGTGTAATGCAGCCAGCCTCTGCGTCGGATGAAAAACATTTTTCGGATTAGTTGAATTATGCGAACGTCGGATGGAATTCGGATTTTGAAGATATGCTCGGAATACGGACGACTTTCCGATTTTGAAGACGAAGAATTCGGATTTTACTTCGAATCGTCGGATTCGGATTCCGTTTTTAATCTCCAATTCTGATCCGATGCACGCGGAATGCAGGCACTTGTTAACTGACAAACCGTTGCGTTTGTGAAGTTAGCTGCACCAGTATGCGTCCAAACTTTATCAAAAATTGAACAGCACTCGACGAGAAATCGTCCATTAGAAATTCGAGCGGACAGTTATGTCTCTATCAACCACGAAAGAATGAATTCACAAGTATGTGCCACCTAACTATTTCACAGAATTTCACTGACAAATTTTCATTGACTAAGGGTCAAACCCGAAACTTCTGGCGATATATTTTATTTGAATTTCAATTTCCTTCACATGGCATTAAGCATACTGGGAGAGAATTGAGTTTGTTTTGCATTCGTATTGAAGAATTTCATTGGAGCAACTCAGAAACTCGATAATCCGATGGCCTCTGCTCGTGGGAGCTAAAAAACGCACACGTTTAAAGTAACTGCAAAATTTTCCTATAAAAACACTCCAAATAGGTGCGCAGATTGTCTCAACATCAAGATAGCGAGGTCAGCTAGCAGCCCTTTGATGAATGCTTGCGACTGTCATTTAAGCGGTCTGATATCTTCCATAGATAGCATTAATTTCTGACATCTATGACACCAATTGATAAATATTTGTTTGAAGCTGAAATATTATCTTGCATTGATATTTATTGTTATGCATGGTCGAAGATGCAGTGTTGCGCATTATCACAACACATTAACAGCTATCAATCAATTCTAATGCGATGTGAAGTTTGAGTTATTCAAAACATGACCAGATCTTCTAAGAAAAGCAAAAGTGAATTGGAGACTGTGACTATCCCATGGTCAGATCTTTACACCCGAGAAGAATTCTTCGAAGATGAGTTACCTGATCCTCCTTACCATTTGCCTCTACGTACGCTGGATGTGTGGGTCCTATGGTTAGGGTTCTTCGCAATCATAAGCATACCTTTACATTGGTTTGTTTACGAATATTTAAGAAATATTCTCTTTCCTATTAAGATAAGCGTTGCTGTTCCTTGCGCTGCTTACGAGGGAAAAAAGATGGCTCTGCTTATCATAGCTTACAAGTTCCTCAAGATTCCTTACATGGTACCTGCAGCGAAGATCAACGTCACGGACAAAAACATTGCAGCTGGCGCAGGAATAACCAACAAAACGAACTATCGATGGCATGATTCCATCAGTCTCAACACTATTGAGGGATGCTACATCGCAAATCAAGAAATTAAATGCAAGTTTATCGATGCCACTGTCGTATGCAGCCCTATGCCGTTCTCCTCTGTCTGTCCATCATTGACATATAAAAGATCGCAAACTGATGACAACGACAAAAACATGAAAATCACAGAAAAATGTCAATTTCTGGATATTTATACACCAATGATAAACAAACTTTATCCAGTCCCAGTGGTTGTTATTTTAACGGGAATGAATTTTCTTGGAGAACCGACCGACAAATTTTTCAAAAACGGCCCTTTTTCACCAACTGCTAAAGTGATTCACAAGTTAAACGTTGTCTTCGTACATTTAAAGTATCGTCTAGGAATTTTCGGAACGTTTTTCAAGAAAGACAGTGATAAGCTAAAGAACTTTGGAATGGGTGATATCATCACCGGTTTGAGATGGATAAAGAAAAATATCCTTGAGTTTGGTGGGAATCCTGATTCAGTTACTGTTCTTGGCCATGGCTCAGGCGCTACAGCGATATTAGGTCTTCTAACCACCCTACCGTATTCGACAGAGAAATTATTTCACCGGCTGTGGCTCGCCAGTGGCTCCGTCACAATTCCCTCGTTAAATGAAAGTCTTTTCCAGTCAGTGCGTGAGACATTGATTAACAAAACGATTGACATTTGCACAATAATAACACCCAACAACACAATTCTAGATAATTCAACAGATCTTGCTAACTTGACAGATAGCTCATTCAATGTTACTTCTAATTTCACTAATTCAACAGATTTGAATATCACAAACATAACTTTTCCATTTCCGAGTGAATTTCCAACTCTTGTTCCGAATATTACGGAACAAGATAACAGGTGCAACAACGGATCGTTTGAAATTGAAGATCTGAGTGTGAATGAGATCTTAGATGCGGTGAAAAGTAGTCAGTTAGGATCTCTCAATGTGATGGAGGTTTTAGGGGAACTTTCGCGACCAGCTCTGGACGTGAGACAAGAACCCATCGTTGGGGTTGATGGAGAGACAATCCTCCATGATCCCTGGTCTTCTAATCCGCTACCAGATATCCCCATCGTATTTTCCTTCACAGCCGCTGAATTTGAGGGGATGGACAGGCCTGAAGATGCCAACGATGAAGCTGCGGAACTGATAAAGAAATCAGTGTACGATCAGCGATATACTGACGATGACGACATATCTTCCGGTGACATGTCAAGGCAGGTCCAGCCTCCGTCAGGCCTACAATTCGCTTTATCTGCCGTGCGAGTAGGATGTCCACAATACCATTTCATCAAGAACTTGTTGAAGGCCGATAGAAGCTCTTCTGTCTACTTAATTAACCATTGGCATCGACCTAGGAACCGTCTGAGGATATTCATGTTTGAGAATAATAAGAAGAAGTTGGCGTTTCATGGAATTGACATGCTGTACCTGCTTGGATCATATTTGCAGTTTATTCCAACGACTACATCAGAGGATGATGCGTATGCAGAGAATCTGCAGAACAAGTTTCTAGAATTCATCAAATATGGAAAATTGTCAGGGTTGGATGATTTCGAAGATGAAGGGGTGTGGTGGTTCGCTGGTGATTATGTTGAGAAATTCGAGTCACTCCATAAGATCTGCAAGTTGGCAAATGGAAATGTCTACAAAGCTAATGCAAAGTTGAATTAATGAGCGCTAAATATCTCTCTTGGCTTTTATCAGCTGCAGATTTTCAGATTATTAAACTTTTTGATAGATTAATGATATTTTTGTAATCATATTTAACTTCTAATTCATGACTAATGTATGGGAGATGAAATGTTGTTTTGCAATGTGCAACTGCATCTACACACGCAGTTCACCTGAAATATTAGCAAAATTCATCAGCTGTTTCAGAATATTATCTGTCTTTTCTTTCATGAGATGCGATAATGAGGTAGCAATTGCAAAATTGTTATACCGTCGATAATTAGACGCCATGCACAAACATGAAAAATTGCAAAAACGTCTGCATTACTAAAAATTGTCATGCTTCAGATATGGGACTTTGATAGCCTTGGAGGAGTAGCAAAATCCATAAATGACGTTTTAATAGTAGCCGCGACCACTACTCGGAGGAAATATTTCATCTCGATGAGAAATCTTCATTTTCATGCTGAACTGCAAACTGTGGACTGTGAAAGCTGACGGATTTTGACTGCGAAAGCGAGAATGACACGATGTGCGAAGGTTCGCGCTCATGCTCTGCGAAAGCGATTGACCTTTCTATTGGATTATCCAAAGGAAAGGCAATTGATTAAAAATGAATAATTTTTATAATAATAATAATAATAATAATAATAAGAATAATTTAAGAATAATTTCTGTACTGCAGATGCCTTAATATCATGATTTCTGAATCCATCGCAGACGCGGTCAGCAACAAGAAGATCAATCCTAGCATCAGGGAAAACCTGTTCAACAGGTGTGTGATACTGGCTTTGCTCTAAGGGGCAGAAACATGATCAACGACTTCAGCCGACCGGCAGAAACTGGCCGTCACTCAGAGCGCGATCGAACGTCGCATGGAGCGATCAACGAGCGGCTGCGGACGATGACTGGGTGGTCAACGTGGTCAACTTGGCCGACAAGGCAAAGAGAAGATGGGCCGGACATTTCGCTCAACGGACGGATGATCGGTGGACGTTCAGTAACTATTCATTAACCTATTCATTAACTTAACAGTCGCGAATTTTCATCCAATTTTTCATATCCACTGAAGATGGATCGAATTATGCATATTTTTGTAAAGATTCGCTTTCTGTCGGATCTGCTCTCAACTTTAACCAAAGCAGAAGTCAAAACATCACATTTTATTTTGTCTTAAAATAGGAAAGCTAAAGCATATTTATGTAGCAAATGCATGTTATCCCAAGCGGCGAAGTAGATAAAAAGAAAGAAAAAAATTGTAGTTCTTCTGTCATGCGTACATCTACAAAAACTGCAATAAGATGACAGCATTAGACTGTTGAAGTGCTTCATTTTGACGTGCAGATTAATTCAAAACGATGGCACCACATGAAGGAACGCACTGCTTTTCATAAAGTTGGAAGTTGGTTTCATCTGGCTGTCATAAACTTATAATAGTCATTGAAAAGAAAAATTTCCATGAACTGCTAACTTTTTAAAAAATGATCGGAGGGACCAACATTATCGAGAAAACTTTTGCGCAATGATCTAAATTCTTCGAATCTGAAGGAGTCGTGGCGATCGGAGCATTTTGAAGGAATTCAGAGCGATCCGCAAGTGACGCGTGACTATTTTTCCTACCGCTGTAAGGCATTAGAGATTTCTTTTTTCCCACATAGTAAGTTCCTGCATGTGCCATCTGTTTGAATCAGTTTGCACTTCTAGCAAAGTGATGCATTTAAACAATCCAATCTCAGATCTCTGATTATCGTACATGTTGATCAGCTTCCGGTCTTACCAACGATTCCAATCGATTCAAATCATTACCGGATCCAATTTGAAGATGTCAACTGAATGCTAAATGGTGAACATGTTCTTCGAGAGTTTCTTTCATCGCATGAAGTAAATTGTTTCCAACATTTTCCTTCGTTGTTTAATTGAAACTTTGGAACGGTGAAATGAAAAGATAGGCCTGTATAATTAACCGAAACTGCGGTCAGTTCCCTAAGGAGGCTCTCACCAGATAATATTTTTCATTGAGTAATTATGGGCATGAGAGTTATTATCGTACACGTTTGTACAAAACACAATACTTTCTTTTGTCGACATTTCTCAACACTCTAATCCTAACACTATTCGCGATTTCACAGGAGCGACTAAATGGTCCGAAAAAATGCTTTTTTTGGCATATTTAGCCGCACAAAATATGGTGCATGATAATAATTTCAAATTTACAACTTTTGCGTTCAGTATAAAAATGGGTTGGAAGAAGTCGGCATTCCCCAGTTCACAAGGAAGCGCAGTATTTTGTTCACCGTCCACGCTAATATTCTGTAACCCCACTGACTACCTATTAATTACCGTAAAATATGACGAGTAGTCCGTTCTCTTGGGACCATGATTCCCTATCTTTCACAAAGCGCGCCATCTGCTCTTTTTATAAATCAAATTCTCTCAGTCAATGCCGAAATATTTGTCTGGTTATTCGCATTTTGGCACACTGTTGCCGGTATTTGTGGGTAATCTCCCCCACGTTTTCAAATTTGTCTAAAATCCTTAGAATTGAATCAGTCGTCACACAACTTCAGCTCCAAATTTTTGAGATTATCTTCTATGCAAAATTTTATCAAATCGGACAGGTGATTTTGAATTTTAGATTACAAATTGAAGTATAACGATGTCAGCAACTTGATCTGACCTCGTCTCCCCAAATTGGCAATTCTGACTCCTCGATGTGAAAGTGACTCTAGGACTTTTTTGTTCGGACTTCAGCTAAACCCGAAGTCTTCCATCTTTGTTTTAGGTCTAACAACAACTTCGTTCAACCACTGAATCAACCAGTGGCAACTGGCAACCACTGCAGTCTCGGGTTTCTGTGTCTCTCGAATAGTTTAAGATTTAAAACAAACTTACATTTATCTAGGACACAATAGATCGCGTTCGCGATCAAATAATGCGTGTTGAGCTAAATGACAAGATCGATGTCGAATATATGTGTCTACCATAAATGTCCTCTGAAAAGCAAACTTCTCAAATACAATAAGAATGAAACCAGCGTTTAGCTGATTTATTTCAATATGAGTGCATTATTTTGCAAATACAAGCATGTGTTGATATGTAAATAGAGCCACTAAATTTATTTAAAAAAAATCAAAACTATTACTTTCCACAATGCATTTTGTCCTCCCTTATTCAAGTGCAAACATTGGACTGAATATAAACTTATACAGTAATTATATTAAATCTATGAACAAAATTGAGAGCATGCAAACCTATCAGACGTAGAGATACGAAACAGTTGAGTAATTAACCTAGATATTAGATGAAGAAACAATGGACGAGAGAGAATCAGCAGTCAATAATTTTAATATTGAGTGCCATATGAACATAGGGATTCTCGAGTCTCTCGCTATCTTACGTGAAAATCCCGACTAAATACCTTTCCAGCATAAGGATTTTGTGTGAACCCTTTACTTACCTTGGTAGTTTTCAAGTCTTCTTTTTTGTTTCTTTATTGTATTTTGTATCTAGGTTGATTACTCAATTTTGTTAATAGATTTGATATAATTAATTTATAAATATATGATTTTGAAGTTTTTATTCAGTTCAATGTTTGCACTTGAATAGGAGTGGACGAAATGCATTGTACAAAGTAATACTAAAGTAGTTTGGATTTTCTTAAAGTGAATTTAGTGGCTCTATTTATTTATAAATTGAGTAGTAGGGAATCATTTGTTGAAAATATGTGTTGTTCACAGCCTCGATGTATCCATAGACATTATCCGTAGACATTGAATATATAGTCTTCAAATTTGAATGCAATGTAAATGCGCATTGAAAATGGATGCACGGAAAATCATAAAGTTCTGGTACAGTACCAATCTGAGTATACTAAATGAAATAGTAAAGATCACTAAAAGTTTTCGAATTTAAATTCCCACAGGTACTACATATGAAGTGCTTATTTTAAGTACTAATTCCGAACTAAAGTGATGAAATATCAATATAAATTATCCAGTCAATCAGAGATGCTGCAGAGACGCACTATTAATGTAATTACTTGAAGAATTGAAATATTGATCTGAAAGACACATTTAAAGTACATAAAAGCGAGCGTGGTATTATATTTGATTTAATTTCATGACTATTCCAAACAAATTTCCAATTAGCAAGCAAGACCACATCAGAATATGGTAACCGCTTTCATATGACATAGACATGAGGGTTCATTGTTTTAATTTCACCATTGACACTATTAGCACTTGCTGACTCCATCTGACTATATTATTCCTCTACCTAAGATCATGACGTCAGCCTTGTTTGATCACAACTGTACATGTGATTCAATGTATTCTGTATCCAATCATTTTCTTCAAGATGAATATAGCTTCATTGATCCAAATACATTAATTGCCACAACAGGTCTTACAGATGGATATGCATGGGATCAAACGGCTTAGATATACCGACTCGCCTAGCAGGCTGGCGTGTGGACGTATATTGCACGCCTTCTGTCGGTACCATGTTTCTTGCTCATGCCGATTGACATGCCTTGCTGTGTTACTGCTAAATTGCCTCCCATCTACTTCTGCTTCCAATATTCAGCATATTAACTGTTCATACCTTGCTCAAGAAACTTTCTTCACCGCCAAAGCATTCATCATATGTGATCATTCCACACTCTTCAACGCTACAAAATTCATTATGGTGTGTTTTCTGAAGCAGCTTTCTTTGTTCCTTCTGAACTTGCGACCGCGCTATAGAAATCGCCTGCATCACGTGACCGGGTAATGAACTCGCTTTTAACCATAGAAATATACTGTTTATCTGACGTTCGCTAGAATGGAAATTGACTCAAGGTCGCGGCACATCCGAGAGAACTAAATTGGGGCATGAGGAACCAATTAAAAGCTTTGATTTACTCATGTGACTGATTCTAACCCAATGATACAGACGTTGGCAGGTGCATCTAAGTGAAAATGCGTGCGATTTATGTGCCGTTATTGTGCATTGCATGAAGCTTAATTTCCATTCTAGAGGTTTTATTGTTGTCAATTTCTATGCTTTTAACGATACACGAACGATAGATAGAAAGCCTTATCAATGTGCTGTTCCGCATCAACGTCGCATTTCTTGTGCCTCTTGTATTATGTAATTGCGTTCACCGAGTGTATGCAAATACTTGTGAACCGAAGAATAAAGGTTATTATTATTATCATTATATATAAAAATTATATTATAAAGCATTCATTGACAGGTGGAAGTGCTATTCCTGTGCAACTCATTAAATGAGCACTAAAATGAGAGCGAAATAAGTGCTGCGTTTTCGAACCCAAAAAGTTCTAAGATGAGTACCAATATTTCCGAGCTCAAAGAGTACTACTCATTTGTTAGCCGTAGTAAGTGCTCAGGTTCAACACTCTTTTTAGTACTCATTTGAGGATTTATAAATATCAAATAATAGTGTACATATATATTCGAGTAATTTTCCCTCTTTCTGATCTCATTTGAAGGATGGGCCTGCAGATTTCACTTGTATATTTTACAATGCATTGCAAATCATTCATGACTCTAACTGTTAAAGTATATTTCGTCGTTGTCGCGACAATATCTCAGATGTGATTTCAAGGTCATTGGCTAATACCTTCTACTACAGATTGTTTCATAAAAAATGGATCACCCTTAAACATCGCCTTAACTTCAACTTTGTCTAACTCCGCCAAACTTGAACGAATTTCTCTGAAATTTGGAAGATATGTCAGTTGTGCTTACTAATATCATTGTTGGAAATTTCAAGCATGAATATTGAGTTGTTTTCCTGTTATAGATAAAAAAAGTAGTAGATAATTTGATCTTGATTTAGCAATGTTAGACAAAATCATACTTCACTCTTATAAAATTACATTTGTTTCCTTTGTTATGTAATATGTTGTTCTACAAGCCAAAAGCTATCAAGCAAAACAAAAATAAAGAAAATCGGTCAATCAGAGCAAGTATAGCACCATTATTCATCAACAATAATGTAACTGCTACATGTGATTAACTGGACTTCATGTTCCATAGCTTCCTGACTTCGTTGCGGTGGTGTTGGCAGCACTCCTGATTGCTTTCAGCTAGAAATCTATCTCTTACCGGTTGAAAACAATACAAAGCACAAATGAACAATAACGAGATCGCATTCACAAAAGGCAAAGTGTCAGCCTTGCTAGAACTAGGGTTTTCTTTGCGAGCTACAAGCAAGCGACTAAATGTCCCTTACACAAATGTGCATCGATGGCATAATGATGATTTTCGACTCTGTCGTAAAGAGGGCTCTGGCTGTCCACGCAAAGCATCCAAACGTAGAGACTGCCTAATTTTGAGCTTTGTTAAAGTTGATCCAAGTCTCTCGTTAACTAAGATGGCTGCACTAGACTCGTCTATTTCTAAGTCCACTATTCGTGGAAGACTTATTGAGTCGAATTTCAAGAGCTGTAAGAGGCCCTCTCAGATCGAATTATCAGATCAGCATACAAGAAGACGTCTCAGATGGGCAATGAGTCATTGTCACTGGCGAAATCAATGGGATCGGGTTGTCTGGTCTGATGAGGCATCAGTCCGTCTGAAGGATAGTGATGGTCGATTGAGATTATGGACAAAATCTGATCAGGAAATTCCGAGACATTTACATCGTCCCCGGGTACAAGGTGGTGCAACTCTACTGATTTGGGCTGGCATTTGGACCAATGGCCGCTCTGAACTTCACATACAGCAAGGAACCATGATTTCTGAACGCTATGTGAATGTTTTACGAATGAACAGTGGCCAAATGACAGATCAACTTGGTTATTTATGGATGATAATGCTACGTGTCACAGGAGTAGTAGAGTCAACTTATGCAAGTCTCAATTAGGGCTTAGGACATTATCTTGGCCAACTCGTTCTTCTGATCTGAATCCCATAGAAAATGTATGGAGTATTCTAAAACGTAACGTTCGTCGTTCACTGCTACCTACAGATGGCGTATCACAACTTACGTCACTGTTAAAAAGAGAGTGGAGAAAGTTAGATCAGTCAAAAATCAACGATATCATCGAATCAATGCCTAGACGAATTGGTAATGTCATCGACAATAAGGGTAGGGCCACAAAATATTAGCTTCTTAAGAACCGTTACTGCATCATAGCTTATCAGATTATATAAGGACATTCAAATATAATAGGGACATGAAATAACATGAAAAATGCTTTCTGTATCATACTTGTTTTATTTAGTCAAATTTTAGGATGATCCACTTTTTATGAATTGGACTGTATGTGTCAAATTATAAACTTTTTAGGAGAAGCAAAAATCCGTCTATAGATTGCAATTCCTATTAAAAATGGAAACCATCTTAACATGTGGTTTTCAACATCCTTCAACTATTGACTATTGGCAAGATACTTTCAAATACAAATTGAATCCACGAAGGGATTGAAATTGGGTGTAATTCATTTTATCTATTTTTTATTATTTGCGTTATATTATTTATTACATTATATTGAAATGCATTATATGCCATGGCAATATTTGTTGATACAGGACATGTGAGATATTACTTGTTAAATACCTTTTAACACTGCATTGTTATGTCAGGTTAAACTTATATATTTCTCAGTAAAAGAGCACATGAAAATTTTCCAACTTGGCGTATTGATTTGAATGTGTTTGTAATTCCGATTTCTAAGACATACTAATATTTATCATAATTGTACGTGTGCTCTGAAGCATAATACCCGCTGTGTAGATATCTGTGGTCCATCATAAATTTTTGTCTTGGTTTAAATTTTCAAATTTTCCTGGTTTGGGCTGGCTATACAGATTTTCAACAAGTATTTAACAAATTTGATACATGGCTAGCTAGTGGATTCCCTTTCTGGGAATTGCATTCAAAATAGAGATATCTGCTTAAAAATTTCGCCTTCGGCTCTAGCTTTCGACAGATATCTATATTTCTCGTGTATTTATCCATCGTGAATGCACAGCACAAGCCATGTATTAACTATATACTAAAGCACATGCACATGTGCGATATTACCGTTACTTGCTAACATTCGAGAGCCAAACTTTTAAGTGACCTTTCCTTAAGATTCAGGTTGTAATAGCCGCTGAAATTTTGACTCAGGATACGGGTAAGCAAAACTACAACAAAAAAGGGGATACCCATGACTTTCGAAAAAGAAACGAACATTGCTAATAATGCACTGAGTAGGTATGGCCGTCGTCCCTAAAGTGCACATGTGCGAGCGTGTAAATGTGACTTCCTAACTGAACAGTGAGATGAGACACGTCCTTTTCAGTTGCGGTAGTGATGAACTAAGTGAAGGTTGCTGAACACATCGTGGGGACTCATCAGGTAAAATGCTTTCTTGAATGAAAAGCCGAGCCGAAACAACATCTGCAGTAAAACATCTTCGAAAGATCAACAGCTGCAGTGACGCAAAATGACGCAAAGTGACGCAAAATGTACTGATGTTAAATTGTCTTTGAATGTAAAATAAAATATTTTCACAATGAAATGGATGATACGAAGCAGAATGATGACATTGATTCCTAGTTCCTACAATGCCAATTTAGGGGAAATGAGAGGGAGTGGCAGTTTTACCAGGAAATATCCAGGGGGAATTACTCAGAACAAATGTCGCTCAAATCAAATACAATTGACAGATCTGCACCTTTTTTATTGGATTGTCACTTCATAGATGATGAATTTTCTGTTTTGAAATGATTTTAAGATTTATAGCAATGTTGTTAGCAAATCGATAAAATCAAATCGCTTTTCTAAAATCGCGCACAACAGAAACCGCAATTGACAATGGCAAGAGAAGCGACGAGAAAGGGAACGAGCGAGGGGGGGGAGAGAACGAGCGAGGGGGAGAGAGAGAGAACGAGTGAGTGAGGGAGAGAGAGAGAACAAGCGAGTGAGGGAGAGAGAGAGAACAAGCGAGTGAGGGGGACAAAAAAAGAGAACGAACGAGCGGGGGGAGAATGAGAGAGGGAGAAAGAAAGAAGAGCGAATGGTTTGCTTTAAATGATAATTGCTTGTCTGTGCTTGCACTGTTTGTTGAGCACATTGTTCGCTGTCTGCATTTTTTCAGTTGTGATTGTCCGATGATAAATGTTGATTTGTTAGTTGACGAGTTGTTGGTAAAGATGATAAATGTTGTTGGTTGAGAGTTGTATATAAATCACAGATAACGTGGTCTTTTCGCGCTCTGGTTTGTTAAATGGGCTGTTCGCTCGTGGAGGACTGTCTCCAGCTTCAAGATTTGGAAAAAGCAAGTGGAGGTTGTTAGGTGTTTGATTTTTTTTTGATTTTTTGATCATGCGCCATAGCCATTTTCAAACTTTATATACAGAACCGAATAAAAGATTGGCTAAAACGTCGCGTCCTTAATAAGGGAGGCAGCAATTTTGTTGATGAATGACGGGTGTTTGCAGAAGCCGATCTAGGAACAAATAGTTAGCGGAAAGGATGGAACGCTGATTCAACAATTTCAATTATTGCTGACCGGAAACAATCAGTCACAAAAACGTGTATTAATTACATGCAATTTCCCCGCCGAAAAAGAGAAGTAAGTATAAACTCAATAAAGTCTTAAAGAAGCCGCAGGCTTCGATATCTCTGTATTGTAACTTCAGTTCAAAGAAGGGGATCTTTGCAAAGAAGGTTGCACCAATAAGCCATCATTCGCTAGCCGTTGTCAACCATTGTAGGCCGCCTTCATTTAGGTGCTGTTGTCATGACAACGCCTGTCCAAGACGTAGCAGTGTTTTCAGGGTGCATGTCCGCTCGAGTTCTCTGTCATTATAGATTCCCCTGATTAAAACTTTCTGTTCAAGGTGGGCAATATATATCTGCACTCTGAATTTCGGACAGTACCACCTAACGAATATCAAAACTTGATTCTCTTGAGAGCGGTTGTTATAACAAACTGCTGACAAGTTCTGAGGCTGATACTTGATAGGCTGTGTTATTCAAAGAATTACGCTGTCATATTATACTGAAATAATCACTGTATTCGTATTTGCAACTTTCAAACTGTTGAAACACTTTGTGGCCGAAATCAATCTTGCAATGATGTGCAAAGAAATGAAAAAAGAAAGAAAAAAAGCCTACTTTTGAAACACCTTGTATATATATATTTCATGAGTTCCTTCGCCCGACTCTTGGACTTTGGGTGAAACTTTGGGGAGAAGCAAAATTAGTCTACACAATGAAAGAAAATGAATTAAA
This sequence comes from Prostheceraeus crozeri, assembly GCA_907163375.1. Classification (NCBI taxonomy): domain Eukaryota; kingdom Metazoa; phylum Platyhelminthes; order Polycladida; family Euryleptidae; genus Prostheceraeus; species Prostheceraeus crozeri. The sequence goes on along the minus strand of CAJQUW010006835.1, from coordinate 76,668 downwards.
GTCAAATCCAAGCCAGTGGAAAGTCAATGCTGATTGTTTTTGGATGCACAGTACTGGGCGGAGATTGCGCATAAGCACCGCTTCTAGATAGCGTAGAAGCAGTGGATGGCGTGACGTCACGATGTGGTTGAAAAGTGTTGCGAATCTAAACCTTTTTTCATTCTAATTCAATTTAAAACAGTTTGCATACAATTTAAAACAGATTGCATACAATTTAAAACAGTTTGCATTCAATTTAAATCACTTTGAATACAATTTAAAACACTTTGCATTCAATTTAAAACACTTTGCATTCAATTTAAAACACTTTGCATACAATTTAAAACAGTTTACATTCAATTTAAAACAGTTTGCATTCAATTTAAAACAGTTTGCATTCAATTTAAAACAGTTTGCATTTGATTTAAAACAGTTTGCATTCAATTTAAACGACTTTTTTAAAATCATCTTTTACTTATTCTATTCATGTTTTATATGTCTTTAACATAATTTATGTATGTGATATATTATTTTATGTATTTTATATATGTATTATATCATTTTTATGTGATATATTAGGTGTACAATCAAAACCTACTTCTGAAGCATCAAGTTTTGCCCAAACAGATAATCTAATATTCTGAAATACACTTTGTTATTTATAGTCTTTGTGTAATGAATTCAGCTTCATAAGTTATTTGTCATATCAAAACAAAATAAATTCCACTTGCATTTTTATTCAATGTTAGTGTAAGAAGACAGTTATTTAGATATTGTACCTTAAATCTTGCATTCGCATCACATCACCATAGAAAGAATATACATGATTATAATAACCCTCACACTGAACAGTCTGATTGCTCTCGTTAAGGGCTAGCTGCATAGTTTCTTCAATTATGCGAAGACGGTGCTCTGTCTGAGTCACGGCAGAAATCATTGACGTGTTGAGAACGTCTTCTTGACATAACGTTCTTGATTCTGCTTTTCATGGACGACCTTAAATACTCTATGGGGTTGAGGGGAGCAGAATACGGCGACATCCGCAGAATTGTAAGGCCAGCAATGTCTTCGATGCCCGAATGTGATGGCGCATTGTCAACGACTATTACAACATTTTGAAGAGAATCGCGGGACAATAACAGTTCGTTGAGTGCACACGACATGATTTCGTGATATCGATCACGCTTTATTGATCCGCGGCAAATGCGTGAATATACAATACCTCGCTTGCTGAGCAGGCCCCAACAATGAACGTTAGGACCACGGGAACTGGGTACAATCACACGACAAGGTTCTCCTCGTCTTGCGCGACCGTAAGATCGACGACAAAATAGATTCACATTAGTCTCATCCTGGTAAAATGTTTCCTTTTGAGACCCAGTCAGCTCCATGATCTTCTGCACAAAAGATGCCCTTCGCTCTTTGTTTTCTTCAGTATTTGCAGTCGATGGCACGAACGAGACTTTCTTTACGGTGTAGAGGTGATCCTTTAAGTGTCTGTGAATCGCGAATATATTCACTTGAAGGTAAAATTGATGTTGAAGGGAGCTCTTTATTTCCTCCAAAGTCACCTGAGGATTCGTCTCTAACATTGTTATCATGTGCTCGACATGCTCACTGGTCACCTTTTTGTTATATGCCCCACCACGCGGTTTTTCTTCAATTTCTTCTTCAGCCATTCTCACCCATCGACGGGCAGTTTGAATCTTTACGCCATTCGCCAGTGCGACAGCCTTAAAATCGCCATGTGCCTCGGCACACTCGAGTATTCTTTTCTTGGATGCTGGGTCACACCTACCTGTTTATCGATATACTTTTGAGGCTGTGCATCTTAAATGTACAGGGACCGCGCTTGGTCTGACCTCATTAAACTTTTACACACCTGGTAGATTTTAGATAACGTAATCCCGCTGTGTTAGCTAGATCTGGTATTTTGATTGGAAACAGACCTGTCCTCTTATCATCTGAATGGGCAGACTGTTAAATAGGATCTTTTCAATATATAAATGATAAACATAATTTTGAACAGAACGACTTACTCGCCAATTCATCACACATGAGGAGAGGAGAAGCGTTGTTTGTCCTTCTAGTAAGCATTTTTTAAATTTTTAGACATTTTAGGATATAAAAATTTTCTTTTAAATCATATTTTGTACCTATTGAAAATTAACTAGTCATTAGCTTGTTTTTTTTTTTTAATTTTGTTACCTTGACGGACTTTGCTACGTTGAACTATTGTAGCTTCCGCGTAATGACCCTGGGCGAACTCCAGGAACACGAGCACCATTGGAGATGTCGGATACGGTATCATCTGAATAATGCATATTGAAGACAAAAATACGAAGCGTCAGTCAAACGTTGACTGTCAATTATGAAGTTTGCCAATTCGACATACACTCAAAAGCAGGATATCAGAATGCATATTGCCATAGAAACGGTGGGCATAGATATCTTGCAGATATGTGATCATAACGTCAATGATTTCTACCGTGACTCAGACAGAGCACCGTCTTCGCATAATTGAAGAAACTATGCATCTAGCCCTTAACGAGAGCAATCAGACTGTTCAGTGTGAGGGTTATTATAATCATGTATATTCTTTCTATGGTGATGTGATGCGAATGCAAGATTTAAGGTACAATATCTAAATAACTGTCTTCTTACACTAACATTGAATAAAAATGCAATTGGAATTTATTTTGTTTTGATATGACAAATAACTTATGAAGCTGAATTCATTACACAAAGACTATAAATAACAAAGTGTATTTCAGAATATTAGATTATCTGTTTGGGCAAAACTTGATGCTTCAGAAGTAGGTTTTGATTGCACACCTAATATATCACATAAAAATGATATAATACATATATAAAATACATAAAATAATATATCACATACATAAATTATGTTAAAGACATATAAAACATGAAAAGAATAAGTAAAAGATGATTTTAAAAATGTCGTTTAAATTGAATGCAAACTGTTTTAAATCAAATGCAAACTGCTTTAAATTGAATGCAAACTGTGTTAAATTGAATGCAAAGTGTTTTAATTGAATGTAAAGTGTTTTAAATTGTATGCAAACTGTTTTAAATTGAATGCAAAGTGTTTTAAATTTAATACAAAGTGTTTTAAATTGTATGCAAACTGTTTTAATTAGAACGAAAAAAGGTGTAGAAGCTACCCTATCTGGAAGCTGTGTTCATCCGGGATCTCTGTCCAGTATTGTGCATCCAAAAACAATCAGCATTGACTCTCACACTGCCATGGATTTCACTTTCCTTCATTTTGTACATAGGACTACTGTACACTAATTTTGTTTCTTTCCAAAGTTTCACTTGACAAGAGTCAGGCGGAAGGCCTTGTGAAAGATTTATATAACAAATCAGTTCATTTGTATGCACTTTATTACAAAACTTTCAAAATCTATTAACGGAACGCTGACAACATAATTTGAATTAAACCATCAATCACAGATATCTGAAGTTGAATTGACGACGCATCTGCATCTAAGACAAGGTAAGTCTATAGCACTGAACAGGATAGGCCTTCATTGCAGTTTCGGTAGTGAATCAAATCGAATCTCATCCTTTGACCTTTGAAGTAATTAGAAGAGTTCATTCATTGATTCCATTCCTTGGATCATGCCATTGGTAATATCACAAGTCCGCCGAACTCTTTGAAGAATTATTAGAACTTGGCTTTCTAAAAATAGGCACACATAATACGCGGAAACATGCAGCTCCCTTCTTAACTTCAGCTTTAATCAATGAAGAAAATTCTTCCAAATCACGTTTCTCAGTAAAATTAGCCCTTTTTCTCCATCCGATTCCTGTGAAGTCAACCATTCCAATGAGAAATGATTTCCGTCTAGTTTTTCTTTTTAAAAGATGCTCCGTGGATATAGAAATAACTGAGCATTACTTGTGCTTTCTAAATTGCTCATATCCTACCAGTAGTACTTTCTCTCAGATATCTATGGAAGTATCTTTCTTCCGATTTTTGGAAGTAATTTGCAGTTTTCTTCCTATGTCTTTGAAGCAACTTCTTCCCGATGTCTGTGATAGTAGCTTCCCATTGATGTCTATGGAAGCAGCCTTCTTCCGATGTTTATTGCATTGTCGTCTTTCCTATATGATATGCAATATTACCATGATGCCGAGATTTTGAAAGCATCAGTAAGTCGTGCAGCCGAGGCCGCAAGGCGGCTGATGCTGTAAGGATCGTTGATGCTTGAAAAAGTTAGACATGATTACTATTGTAATGAATACGTGCTATGATTCATGTGCTGTAGAAGTCTGTGGAAGTCTCTGGCTACATACATAGATAGTGGTTTTTGATTCAGTAGCCGGAAACAACGACGATTGTCAATGTATCATGAATACATCAATGTAGGACATAGAAGTAGATAATAATACACTAGAATGGAAGTTTGATATCTTACCTATGTCCAATGATGGCACATGGAAAAATCTACGGTTTGTAGATCAGATTCGATCTAAAACATTGTATCATAGTCAAACTATCTGCCAAGTTGGTTGTGGAAGTTGTTGACAGCAAATTACAGGATTTTCATGAAGAGAATTGCAAGTGAGATGGTGGCATTGTTTCTCATGTGAAATAGCCTACTATTCCATGGATTAATATACTGTGTCTATTTGTAACAGTCACTGACAACTATTTTCAAATTTTTCAACACTGAATACGAATTGAAATTTGGTTTGCAGAGTCATAATCGAAAATAGTCGGTGCACTGATTGTAAGAACATCTCAAGAATTAAAAGATAAAATTTCTTATTATTGGATAATTTCTCCTCCTAACGGTCAAGAAACCTAGCGCATTTCTGGAATAAACACACTGAAAGCTTCTTTACGTACAATCATTTCTCAGATAAACAGAATGTTGCTGGAACTCTTCAATTAATCAATAAATGACTTATGTGATATAGTGTGATGATATTTTGGATGCTGATATTCGAAAGCATGCAAAGATTTTGAAAATTGTTCAAATATAATGTACATGGGAATCCTTCAAAGTAAAATGAATACTGTAAGATTTCTTGGCCTCTGATTTCAAGCTGGACCAATGCATGCTCTGTAAATCGACATTACAAGTTGCACATGTGTCTGATTATAGGACCCTCTTGACTAATTACAGGACCGATATTTCAAAATGATGACCATATACAGAACGTTTTAAAGGATTTCCTTCTTTGTCATCCTGTCGCTGCACTATTTTGCAAATTCACTATTGCTTTTGTGTACATGATCTTTGGACAAGGGGCAACAATCCAGATCAAAAATTGACTTGATAAACGTAGATGCCAATCAGAAAACAAGTAAACCAGTCCGCACAATTTGCTTTTTGCCCCAACTAAGTTCCCCGGAGTGTGCCATGATATGCAATTTCCATTCTAGGACTTTCTATGGTATTGTTAATTTCTATGAAATTGCTAGATCCTAAATAGCAGATACCATAGAAATTACCATAGAAATCCTACCCCATAGCAATATTACCTTGTCACTTTCTTTGTAGATATCCAAGTTGTCCTCATTTACCTTTTATATAAGATCAATTTGAGTCAAAAACACTCGTGATAATCTGAAGAAATCAATTTCACAAATGCAACACACGCTTGTGCTGTCACTTTCTAAGACTATTCCGAAATTCCGAGCCGAGTACCTAGTCTCTTCAAAAATTCAGTCAGATCGACATAATCTTTGTTCGCACTGCTTTGAATGTAGGCCAACCACTTCTTTATTTCACGCTAATAAGGAAAGGGAAGTTCAAGCATGATCTCTATAATTTAAAACAGCATTTTCTTCCAATGACTTTAAGTAAAGAAAATAAAAATAAACTCATAATATAATGTATTATCTTAAGCGCTTTCGATGACTCTTATCATGAGATAACGTCATGATACAAAAGGATTCAAAATAATCTTACACTGAAAGTTATAGATACTCAAAATATATAGCTATGAAAAGATTAAGTTAGTAAAAAATGTGCATGCATATTAACAATTCTTTGATCATAGTGCTAAATCCAATTCTCTAATATATTGGAACATCCATTATTGATTTTATCGAAGCTTCTTTGAAGTGCTATACATGACCCCACATGAGTTTTTTGTGCCATGGATTTATGCAAAGCTTGTGACAGAAGACCTGTGAATTTTTAATTTATGCCTAAACCTATTCTGATCATGTGAATATCGAAGTTTGCCTTGAAAAAGGAATAATAATGTAGTCTACCTTACCATCCCACCCACTGAAATCTATTTCATAGAAACATGATGTAAGAAGATCACACCTTTTAGTCACTTTTGATCTCATCGAGAATTTCGATATAGAGAATTTTCGAATGAAGATTGAGATGTTAGCAGCGTGAGCGATGTTTGCATGGCTTTGTAGGGTCTTTGGTAACAAGAGACTTGATGACTATCGTCGTGATTGTTGGTTATACCGTAGCCCCAATGATTCTCGTCTCTTCACAGATCGCCGTGAAATCTTTAATCGACGTGCAATGTCAGCATGAGATAGATTCATTTTATGCACTTATCTGTCCTTCTTGCAACCCATAATGCGAAGAAATGAACGACTGATTCAAATCAAATCGAAGTAAACAGATTTCACTGCATCAGACCATCATTAATGACTCATTTATGAAATCATAGATATCGTATTCAAATGAAAAGAACACGACAGAAGACGCTTAATCGTATCGCTTTATACTTTAGGTAAATCTAAGGGTGGGCTAATATTTTGGCCACTATGGTATATTTGCTGAAAAATATGGAAGCATAAAACAACTTCAGTCGGTTTTTGCAGAATTTTAGCATTCGAATAAAATCAAACTGCTCCAAGTGATTGAAGTTTAATAAATCACGAGTTCTGTAGTAAGCTTGCATATCGAGAGAACTAAGCTACAAATTTCGGAAAAACTGTGTAACAGTCACTGAAGCTTCGCACAATTTGGCGTTTCAAATGTTGAACTGGCTGCTCATTGTACAACTGCTATGGTATTATGTCAGCAGATTGTGCCATTTCATTGACGTTACATGTTCCAATGTTTCCTTTTTAGTCAAACAGAAGAAGAGACGACCTGTCTAATTCTGTGGTTATCATAGAGTTTTGGATTTCTACTGGGTTTCCGGCATCTCTCATGGCATGAATGTCATAGATTGCAGAATACGCCAATGTTTCTGCCCTTCATTGACATGACTTCGATCATCGGTCTCCTCTGACTTTGCCGCCGTGGATTGGGTGATGAACAGAAACTCCGGCGCAGGTGACGGTCTCATTGTGAGTTCATTCTTCCTCAAGATGGAGCTGATGTCAATGAATCGATATTTCAAAACATTCCTAACTTCCTACGGCATTGAGAAGTTTCCGGTTCATGTAGTTCGCGATATTTTCTAATATTCAGCAAAACCAACATTTATAAAACATTGTTTGAATGTCGTTATTGACGTCAGTGTCTCTAAAATTGTTTCTACGCCCTCATTGATAGCAGAAGTAGGACAAATGACAGGAAATTGACAACGAGCTGTCTCGACGTCGATACCAAAATTCGTCCATTGTCATCAGTCATCCGGAAACGCGCGTGCTGAGAAGCGTGATCTGCATGAGAGAAGACGCACGCAGAGAAGTTCACCACGACAGGAAATTACGAATTAAGAAACTATTTGTCTGTTTTTGTGAAAATACCATCATCTGAGGAGGCAAAGATGAAAGACAAACGTCTCTGACCTGTCTCATGTTTTCAAAACAGAAGTTCTGTCCATCTGCGGACTCCTCATTGCCGTCATCGGCTAGAGCAGGGTTGGCGCGGCCCACATTTGGCAAGGAAATAAGGCCACTGGCTGTTGTTCACATTGTTCAACGTTTTCACTATCTTTCGCTAATAGACGCATCGCAAAATCAGTAAATGTTAAAATATCTTGATATTCACTATGAAAGCATAATGACGAAAGCTTAAAAACATTTGGGATATTAATTTTTCCAAATTCAGCCATACAAACATGTTTTATGAAAACGCCACAAATAGAATAGAATGGATCTGTATTGGCCACCAATAGCGGGGAGCGTATTACAAAGTAAAGAAAAGGAAAGTAAAATTTTACACAATGGACAATAGTAAAAGTTACCGGCAGTATTTGATAGAAGAGCTTTTGAAACGCTTGGTCTTGCTTCGGGGCATGAGAAGAAGGCGTTGGATTCCTTGCATCGAACATCTCCCTCAATGAATGTTGCTCTGTCTTTTCGATCTTCACAAAGGGGGAATTACACAATTTGTCAGCAAAGTCAACTATGTCAATGAAGTTGTTGCAGTCACCGTTTATAATTCGGAGAGCTCGTTTCTCGGCCCCTGAAAGCTAGCGTAGCAGAGATTTGGGAGCATTGCAGAAGCATTGGAACCCATCAATTAGGATGAGTCGGATTAAGGCAGAGTACACCCGGAGTAGTGAAGTGGCGTCCATACTGGCTCTTTTAAGGATCCTTATATGAAAAGTCTTTTGCAAGCTTTTTAGGTGACATTGTCGAAATGAACGTTCCAACGGAGATCGTTTGAAAATATAACGCCCAAAATTTTCAACGATGTCCCGGACGGAATGAGGATCTTGTTGCAGTCAAAGATATCGTCCACAAGCAAACTTGATTTTGTGACAATATTCATCACCTGGCACTTAGATAGATTCAATGGCAGCCCTGATGATGTTGACCAAGAGCAGGTGTTGTCGACTTCTCGCTGGAGGTGATAATCCTCTTGCTTGCGAAGAATATAGAGGAGTGTTGCGTCATCCGCATACTTCAAGATTATGGACTTACTGCAGACAGAGGCTAATAAATCTGTCGCCAGATAGAAGAGTAGCGGTCTCACTACACTTCCTTGAGGAACGTCACTCGTGCAGTGTGACCATTCGGATAGAGGTGCAGAGGTTCAAATTACTTACAAACAGGTTGCTTACTTTCATTACAATGTTATGGATGTGCCTGCATTTTGGAGGCCAGCTTCTTCGTGTCAATGTCGATTGAGGTTAGGGCTAAATGAAGACAAGTCTTAAAAGACGTTCGATTCAGAAGCCTTTTCTCTCTCTGGATTTGATCGACTTCATTGCTGAAAATGTCGACTCACAAAGGTAAGATGCAAAGGTAATGATTGTCAGAAAGAAGAGGCGAAACTTGATTGATTCGTAGTGTAGCTTTGTTTAGGAAAAGCTGATCACTTTGCAAGTCACATAATTCAAGATGTAAAGCATAGAGCACTGAATGCATTGAAACTTTTCTCAAAATGATGGAAATCTTGGAATCGATTGCCGAAGTCTTCAATCAGGGTACCAAGAGCGTCTTCAACAAAGCAATACATGAAATCCAAATTTGCGGTTCAAGCTTGAAAGTTTAGGAAAAGACAAAAATACTTTTAAACATGACTCTACAGATGTCTAAAGTTAAACGATTTTTAAATTTTTCTAGAAGAGCACGTGGACCGCATTGGAGGAGGTCGCGGCCCGCGGGTCACAGTTTGGATAACTCTAGGCTAGAATCAAGTGATTTGGCAAATTTCGGATTTTCCTCCCACTTCCTGACGAAAACATTTCTCCTGTTGATTACTTTGACAGAAATGGATCCCACTTATTAAAAAATTATTAAAGTGAAAAGTTAAAAACTTATTAAAAGTGACTTATTTTTACGTCTTCGATATTTTTTGATATGTGCAGTACACGAGACAATGCATTAGAAACTGAAAAAATCATCGACATCACCAGAAAACTGGCTAAGATTTGATGATGATGTTTTATTTCATTTCAATATAGTATAAACAACAAAGTCATATAAAAACCGCATGCCATGGCCATGGAAGGCACTAACAGACAAGAGTGAGTACATGTAAGTGCAAAAAAGATAAATCAAAATATCAGTCAAAGTTAAGTCAGAACAGGCGATCACAAATAGAGTCTAAGCTTACATTTCTTAAATTATACTTGAATGAGCGAACAGATGTTGCGAGAGTATATTCTGACGGCAAATTGTTCCAAATTCGATATACACGAAAAAAGAAAGTGTTCAAGGAGGACTTTGTACGAGGAGGAAAGTGTGTTTCTATTTGACATACATTATACATACTACCACGAGTAGGATAGGACATAGCGCGACGAAAAAAGTAGCACTCAAAATCCACATCGATGAAGCCATGATACATTTTATAAAAGAGACATAAGTCATGCATGGTGCGTCTACTCTGCAAAGATTGAAGATTGAGTATGCGCAACCTATCATTGTAGTCTCTGTATGAAATATCATACCGCTTGCACAACTGTCTAGTGAAGTATTTTTGTACTCGCTCCAAACGCATTATATCTTGCTTTTGAAAAGGGTTAAATACCTGACAATTCGCTTCAAGGATCGATCTCACATATGTCTTGTAGCCTCTAAGTAGAGCATTCTGATCATTCAAAGAAAATCCCTTCAGCAGGCAACAAACTCTGGAGAAAGCAGTAGAAGCTACCTTACTGCAGTGGGCGCTGAATTTCAGGTCTGGTGTTATCAAAATTCCGAGATCATTTATCTTTTCCGCTACTTGCAGGTTGATTCCGTTGAGCGAGTAGATAGTCTCTGACTCGTAGGGTTGTCCTGGGGAAAACACCACGCATTTCTGTGGGGATAATTTCAATTGCCATGAATTACGCCACACTTCAAGTTTTCTTAAAGACTTTTGAAAAGCTGCTGCATCACTTTTATTACAAGAATAATAAACTTTGGCATCGTCAGCAAAAAGTTTGACGGACACATTGTTCTCAAAGCAATCACAAATATCGTTTATGTATAAAATAAACAGTAGGGGGCCTATTACTGAACCCTGGGGCACTCCATTAGTAACAGACTCACAGTTCGACAGAGTTTCATTGATTATGACTTGGTGAGTACGATTTGTGAGAAAACAGAGGATCCAATTCAAAAGCTCATACTGAATTCCATAAGCCTTCAGTTTGTAGATTAATTTCTCATGTATCACAGTATCGAACGCTTTCTGAAAATCTATATAAATGCAGTCTATTCTTTCTTTGCTCATAAGACTACTAACCCAGTCATGTATAGAGCTAATAAGTTGCGTTGTTGTGGATCGTCAGCTCATGAATCCATATTGCTACGGTGAGATAACGTTATTTTGCTTCACATAAAGCATCAGTCTATCATATACAACACGCTCCATTACTTTACAGACATTGGAAGTCAATGATATAGGGAGATAGCTCATCGGTTGTGATACGGAGCCTTTGCGCTTGTAAATAGGCACTACCAAGGCAGTTTTCTAATCATTTAAGAGTGTCCTGAGCACTCGTGCCACAAAGTCAACTCAATCTCCACTACATGTATGTGACATCATTCTAAAGCGGTTAAAATACACCTGGCTATATGGTCAGCCTGCTGAATTTCATTCCTATACAATCTAAAGTTTATACATCAATGAACATGAAATACTAGGGTCCAAAATTTAGTATGTCTCGCATCCGTCATATCAATCTTCATCTGATGCACCAGGTCCATCAATCTAATAAATGAAACATCGTCATTGGTTGTTAAGAAGAAAACTGACCTGTTTCAGCAATGTTGAATCAATGCCTGATGGTTGCTAATCAGTATCATCCAAATACATGTACACTGTAATTGTGCTATTCCTACCACAAAATGTCCCGTAACCGACGTCCGATCAAATGTCAGATTATTATTGACGTTATAGCAACGGTGTTTATGATAACTGAGAATATAATATATAACTGAATCAGGACAACTCTCAATGACTTTATGTGCACCCTTTTATCTAGTGGGCGAAATATGCACAAAATGTCGCGTAATCGACGTTGACAAATAAAATGAATTGAATTACAGCTACAAAGTATTATTTCATGTGGTCGACACACGTGTAAATCTTAAGATATTAATCAACATCACACATTGAGACGATAGAAATTAAAAATTACGATTGAAAATGTGTCAAGGCGACCCATGTTTGACCCTATTTTGGGCTGTTTGTATGTCTGCGGTAAAATGGATGAATAGTAATCTGTAGACTTACATTGGTCTGACACTGCACTCATATTATCACACAAAATATCGTGTCATCACATCTCAAATGAAGTTATCACACAAAATGTTTGCTAAAACTGGCAAATTTGATTCCTTTGAAAGACATTTCTCAAAACAGAGCATCAATTTAACTTTCAATGCAACGAATCGTGGTGAAATGTTTGATAATAAGCGACCTTTTAAAGCTCACAAAAGTAAAGCTAAAGAAATGTTAACCGTGCGGGAAACTAAAATGTGAAGAACCATGTCGCTGAAAGTTCCTACATCAAATTGGAACACCGCATAGAATTGCAGTGTCTCTTCCCTGATTCAACACGAAGTGACTTACATGCCGCCATATTCCGGTATAAAGAAGTTCCTCGCTAAACATCGGAAGAAGAATTCCTCCTCCCATCGCTTACTGAGATCAATGGAAACTGTTTCAGGATTATTAGCGAGATCAATTCATTCCCGCGTTTCATTGCTGGCTTTCACGAAATTGTTCAATTCCCAAGTATCTCAGATCTTTAACTGGATTGCTCTCTGATGAGAAGATGATTTAGGTCAAAAGTTGATATTATCACATGAGGATCACAAATAAAATACTGTATTTCAGGAATAATTTTCAAGTATTTTGAGGAAAGATTGACGCATCTGTCAGGTTGTGCAGCAAGCAAAAACCGTGCTTTTTGTAAATGGTATTCCCCTCCTTAGACTCAAGGATAATGTCGTTGTCATCATGGCGCGAGAATCCCAGTCCATTCGATGGGAAGACATCAAGAATCCTGGCAATGAACTTGGGTACTGATGGCAGTAAGTCCAGCTAAGTCGAGTTAGACTCCGAAATTAGCTCGCAAGACGATGCCATTGATCTCATTTAAACTGTGCTGGGTGGGGGTGTTCTGTATCCCGCACACATTTTTATGTCTTATTATCTACAACCCAAATTCATCCATATCATTGTCGATAACATGAAAACACTGCTCACCATGCAAACAAGAGCGTCAGTTTAATGCAACAAATAGTCAAAAAATGGACAGATTAGCCATGCCCTGCAACAGTTTTGACGCATGTTAATTTAAATGTGCAAATACTTTAATTTTTTCTGTGCAATGTATGGCTGAGATTCTAGTAGACCAGTCGTTTCAGCACGGCTTAATCACAATGCAATTAAACACACTCCCAACAATTTCTCAAGAGAATTTCATGCTGTATACATGTAGTGACCGCACGGGTTTTCAAAGCTCAAACTCGTCCGTGTAAAATATGATTGAATGTTTGAATGTATACAGCAAGATCGAATCTGCATGAGACGCCTGCTTCAATATGTCAACGCGTGTGCGCCTAATGATAAAATTTCATCTATTGAAGTTTTTATGAATATTTCAGGAAGATTTAATTTATGACCGACTTTTGCAGTCCTGAAGTAGCAAGCACGTTACTCTTTAACTATTGGTCTGAACTTTTATTCACGAGACAAGTTTCAGACTTTTTATATACTACTCATTTCTGACCGACCGGAACATGGCAGGGAGTAGTTGAGAATTATGTCGGATTACAGAAAGAGATTGACACACAATATAAATGACATATGAAGTGGGTGGCAACTGTGTCAGAATGAGCGCTAGACGCAGCCATAAATTTTCATAAAATTTAATGTCAGCCTCTATGGAGGGCAATCATGAAGGGAGTAGGCCTGTTTCTCGTTTCATTTTCTACTGATCGGTAATTCTTACAACTACCTAGTGTGAAAGACTGATCGTCCTGCATATTCGGTTTTATAAGAATCTCGGTGCAGAGAAGAAATAGTAATTCAGTACAATTAGTATCTGACATTCTGAAGGCAGGCGATATTCAATGTACAGTATATCGTGTGGACTACTTGGGACTGAACCCTAATACCGTTTCACTGTGCGAACCCTTGATAAACGAAAACAAAGGATATCTACGTCTACGTGAGCGGTAGTTTACTTCTTGGCCCAGTTAGAGCCGCATAATTGAAATTCTATTAATCATTGTTCGAATTAACAATCTTTAATAAACAAAATCTTATGTATCAGTTTTCATTTTGAGTTCTTGCCTTAACCCAGTAAACTTCCTTCCGCCCAATCTAGAAGAAGAATTTATTATCGTTGAAGTTTTGTTAACTAAATGAATCAACAGAAAGACAATTGTACAATGGCAGAGATTTTTGAGTGACAGTTAAGGAAATGTAGAGATTTGGAGTTTAATCACAAGTGGCAACAATCCTTGAAACTAGATATATGAAATTTATGGAAGAGGAATTATTTCCACAACAGCCTAGAATTACAAGATCAGAATTTTTGTAGCAAGTTTTTATTTGATCTTCATTCATATTTGAACATCATTCCTTCCTTTGTAATTTCAATGTTTCTTTTCATGAGTGATAGAATATAATTTGAGACCCAAAAGTCACATTGCAGAAGTAAATGTGACATAGCCAGACTAATTTCAAAAACACTGATACTCAAATTCCTTGCCACCTCGGTTCCGGTTAAACCGGTCAATAACTAAATAACTATACAGGCCTACTTTACCATCACAACCAAACATCATCATTGACATACGTCTTAGTGTCATTATCGAAACGTTGCGAAAGTTGTGGTGTTGGATTGTGTCTTCACAGGGCCTCCCGTAAATGTGTGATGCAGTAAATCGTAAAAGGTCAAACGTTGGGGCACGGTGTACCAGGCGTGGCGTTTTCTGATGCATTCTTGTATGAAAATTTCAAAGTCATGGTTTAAAAGTCATTCTGCTAGCACTTTTCGAGAAAATTACGAAAATTCAAAATGGCGGACAGAAAAACCGAAACTGAATTCTGGGGCTAGATTAAATAAAGTCTCAATTATTTCTTCAACAGCTGTCGATCCGCTCTTTTCAGTTATCACTGTTGGAATATCATGCGGCAGCACTTTTCGAGAAATGTGAAAAATTCAAAATGGCGAGCAGAAAACCGAACCGTCTACACTGTAAACCGTTGACTGACAATTGACACACATTTATCCTACAAAATCTATTTTGTCGGTCATTCATAGTTCTAGTAGGATGATTGCCACTAAACACCTACGATGATTGCCACTAAACACCTACGATGATTGCCACTAAACACCTACAATATCTGACAGAAAACGACAAAATGAATAGCAATGATTTATAACTTAAATTTTATCAAAAATGTAGGTAATTCAATTATGCCAAATAAATCATGGCTCTGCCACACAATAATAAGCAACAACCTAACTTGGAACAAACATGTTGAAGATCTCGTGAAGAAAGCTAACAAGCGAATCTATTTCCTTGTTCAGATGAAAAGAGCAAGATTTTCTCAAATTGACCTTGTTCATTTCTACTGTGCGTCGATCCGAAGCTTGCTAGAGTATGCTGCCCCTGTTTGGCATTACGGACTTTCCAAGAAGTGTTCAGACCTGTTGGAAGGAGTTCAAAAACGGGCTTTGAAAATTATATGTGGAATACGCTACCAAGACCATAGCTATAATTATGAAAATATACTTGAAGTCTGTAAGCTGCAAAAACTGCGTGACAGACGAGAGCTATTGTGCCGGAAAGCAATGCTGAATCTCTCCAGTGACCTGAAGCAGAAGATTCCTCAGAAGAGCGAATATTCGAGGAGATTACGACGGACCACAACGACAATACGGACAAGAACTGAGCGATATCGTAGATCTTTCTTACCTTCTGCAGTGAAATTTTTATGATTGTACATGTGCCTTTTTTATTGTAAAACTATCAGCCCTGCTGTAATTTTCGGAAAGCAAGAAAGAAAGAAAGAAATACAGATTGACAAAAAGTCAAGCAATCACTAATCAAAAAAATCAATCAATATTCAACAGTTTTTGTTTAGTTAATTTGCATACAAAGCATCTGTTCTGTTTCGATGTCGGTGGAAAACCTGGAAATTCGTCGGATATCGCAGGATATTGGAGGTGACAATCGTCGGTTTATTTTGTCAGTAATTTTGTAGGATAATTGTCGGTCTACGGTTATGCATCAACAACAAGCCTTGGAGGTCTGATCGATTTGATGCAGACCACTGATTCACATTTTTTGGTTTGCATACAAGCAAAGATGGCGCTTCCAAGAAATTTTTAGAACCTATTAGGACCTCAATTTGTTAGGGGCGAAGAGACGGGTCTCGCTCCTTTGGCGAATAATGGCAGGTAAATAATTAAACCATATAGCAGTGATTCACCTACAGTAGCAAAAACAGCCGCTAAAAGGGTCTAGTGAAGGTGAAATAAGGTAATATAGTCCGGCAGCCAGAACGAGTTTCTGCAGGGAACGAGGCCGAAAGTGAGACTTTCACAGAATGATGTACACCCTATACCTACCACGAATCGGCACGTCTGCCGAGTTCTAATGAGTTCCTCTTCTTGTCAGACAGGATCTTGTGGCTTACTGAAAAGATCTCAAATGATGAAATTATGATCAACAATTATGCAGAGCCGCTGCGGTATGACCGGAGACCCACTAAGAGAGGGGGAGGCGTTTGTGTGTATGTCTCCAACAACTTTCAAGCTAGCGTGCTGACCGCCTCTGCCAGTACATCTGTTTGTGAATGCCATGAATCGATGTGGATTCGAGTTATGCCTTGTAAAATCATTCTACTGGCTGCCTACATCCCTCCGAATCTTAGCAAGCTAGAATTGAAATCAATTGAAGAAACACTTATTTCTCAATGCGAATCGTTCTGTGATGCCTACAGGTGCAATAGCATAATAATAGCTGGAGATGTGAATAAATTTCCGACCGAGAATCTGGAACATCTGTTTAATCTACAACAAACGGTTGATGAGAAAACCCGCGGTGAATCTATATTGGACAAGATCCTCGTTGAACGAGATCTCTATACAAGATACTCAGCTCCTGAAACCGGTCCAAAGTTGGGAAAGTCCGACCACTATTCCGTGTACCTTTACCCAAACAAGAAGCAGGATACCCGACAAATAGTCTATCGGAAACTGTATGATTTTCGAGAAAGCAACATTAACCAGTTCAAAGAAACCTTTGCAACCTATCCGTGGTTATCATTTTATCGGTCTGATGCAAGCCTTGAGGATAAATGCATGTTCTTCTATGAGGCCATTGAACAGTCGATGTCGATGATTCCTTGTGAGCTCGTACCGATGAATAACAATGATAAACCGTGGATAACGCCGCTGTTGAAGAGCTTGATTAATAAACGATATCGGGCATTTAGAACCAAAAACTATGAAGTTTACCACCACCTGAAAAAGAAAATAAACCACGAAATTTTAAAAGCAAAAGGAATTTGGATTAAATCAGCGGCCAGTTCTCAAAAAGGTATGTGGAAAATTGTGAACAACATTAAAAATAAAAGGAAAGCTGATGAGCTATCTGGCATCATTAATTCTTTCGAAAGTCTCTTTGATGCAACGCAATTCATCAACACAACGTTTGCCGGTTACTTCAGTGCTGAAATGGACGACAGCGACACAAATGCTCTGTTGAACTTGAGCATGAACCAAGATTCATGGCGACCCGAAATCACAGTTGACCTTGTTTACTCGCATCTCAACAACATTCAGAAGAACAAGAGTGGAGGAAGTGATGGCTTGTTATCACGAATCATCATTGCTGCAGCTGATGTTCTGGCCCCACCTTTGACCCATCTATTCTGCTTGTCAATTGAAAATGCTCTTGTCCCTACTAAATGGAAGCTGGCAAATATACGACCAGTACCAAAGAAGTCTAACCCAACCGCCGAAGATCTAAGACCTATTTCGCTTCTCCCGATCTTTTCGAAGATCTTGGAAAGGATAGTTCTTTCGTCAGTCAAAGATTCCTTGATCGCGTTGTATGGCCAGCAGCAGTATGGATTCCGATCGGGGTCTTCCACTCTTCATGCTCAAATCTCATTGCATGACTTTTTGACCACTCAACTGGACAAAAAAGAAAACGAAGCCGTTATTGTTATATCGATCGATTTGAAAAGAGCTTTTGATTCTGTATCCCACATGGCTCTGTTAGAAACTCTCGTTCGTGGCAACCTACCTTCAGGATTCATTGCCTGAGTAAAAAGCTACTTGACGGATCGCTACCAACAAGTCATCATCAACCAAGAGACAAGTCATCCTATAAGAATATCATCAGGAGTACCTCAGGGCTCAGTCCTATCACCATATATCTTTGCAGCACATATGGGATCTCTGACTCCCCTGAATGATCAGTCGCATATGATAAAATATGCCGATGATGTTGCAATCGGAATTCCAGTGAAATGCCTTACAGATGTCGGAGACTTTATAGCAAAAGAAGTGGCTCATGTCCGAGAGTGGTGTCTGAGGAATGGCTTGGAGCTCAATGAAAAGAAGTCAAAGTGTCTAGTCATTGCAAAAAGAAACAAAGATCTGCATGCCATTTTGGATACATGTCCACCAAACATCGAAATTTGTTCTCAATTAAAGCTTCTGGGAATAACATACAATTCAAGACTGTGTTGGGATGATCATATTAACATCATCTGTAAAAAGGCCAACAGAAATATTTTTGTTCTGAGACAGATGAAGAGCTTTGTTAACAAAGATATTCTAACCCTTGTCTATTCAAGCTTGGTGCGGTCTATTTTAGAATACTGCAATCCCTTGTTTATTGGCATTAACAAGAAACAATCGAAAAAGTTGGAGAAAGTCAGAAAACATTGTCATCGGATAATCTGTGACAAAGAATGCAAATGTGAGAGATTCCCAGAACTTAGAGATCGGAGAGAGACCCAAGCTATATCCTTCTTCTTGTCTATGGAAAAACATGATAACATCCTAAACTATTTGTTCCCAAGACGGCTCACTCACTCGCAGAAATTAGCAATGCCTTTGTGTATAACTAATCGGCGTTTAACTTCTTTTCTACCGCAATGCATACAGCTATGTAATCGAATATGACCTCAAACATGTCTGTACATTACTTGTAATTGATTGATTTTCAGTAATTTTGAAATAAACGATTCTTATCTTATCTTATCTTATCAAAGAAAAACATTGTAAATCCAATGGGACGCAGATTGCAGTTTTGGTTAAAATGAAATTTTCTTTGTTTTCTCTTATCAACTGAGAAGTACTAAGTCTAGAGTCACAATTTTTGACATGGAATGTCTTCAGGTCATTTCCTATGATGTGCATGTGTTATTATCACGCTTCTGATCGGCAATGTATGTGAGAATGTGGTTCAATGTGGATAAAGGTGCTCAAAATGTTTGTATTTGCCGTCATCAAGAGGCTCGCCAAATTAAATTTGTCTAGCTTTATAGACAGGGGTGCATGAACATGAGAGGAAATGACATGAAGACATTCCATGCCAAAAATTATGACTCTGGGCTTAGTACGTTTCGTTTAATCAGAGAAAACATAGAAAATTTCATTTTAGTCAAAAACTGCAATCTGAGTCACATTGGATTTACATGTGTTTTTCTTTGATCCTGTCTGACAAGAAGAGGAACTCTCCAGAACTCGGCATACGTGCCGATTCGTAGTAGGCATCTGGTGTGCATCATTCTGTGAAAGTCTTATTGTCGGCCTCGTTCCCTGCAGAAACTCGTTCTGGCTGCCGCACTAATATTGCTGCATGTCAGATTCGATGGGCCAAAATTTGTCGAAAATTATGATTTTTTGCGGCAGGTCTGTGTTCGCTTTTCCTACCACCAACGACTGCGAAGTGCAGATGTGAAACTGCCTATGATTCTCCTCTTAATGCTGCGCAATTAACCCTAGGTAATAACGGAAAGTAAATCGGGAAAATATTGAGCTTTTCTCTTATAGTCGCAGCTGCAATCGTGTAAAAACATCTTTCATTTAATTGTTAGGATGGGCTATGCAACATGAATAATACTGCTCTGTTAATGAAAGAATGAAGCTGACAGTGCTCCTGTTCTAAACATTTGCCTATGTAAACATTTGGAATGGCAAAATGACAACATAAAAGATTAGTATTTCTATGGATTAGTGAAAATTACACTGATACAGAATCTTTGAGTCCAATGGAATCAAATCTGAGTCGAACTCCTTTTGCATTCGCTTTTAATGAGAACTGTCGCGGCTGCGGAGGCGAACTCGGGACTTGTGATTGGCCAGAAACTGCTTGAAGGTATCACTGACTAATAAATGAATGATCAATGCATCAGGCAGGTTTTTAGGGTTGCTTGTACTTTCTGCAAAGCGAGAATGTCACATCACAAGGACCTCCAAGCTAAGCCGAAGACGAAGGGCTTGCTTGTGCATTTATCCAGAAAGCATATTTATGCGGAAAGCAAAGATCAATTTGCCCATAATAGCTCACAAGAGCAATAAATAATTCAATTTTTGTTTTTGGTTTTAATGCCAATGCTCTAACTCGCATTCTAACTCAATTGAGAGTGTAAAAGTCTATTTCTTGCATGCGAATGGAATCTCAATGAAATCCGAACAAGAAAACGCAATTCATGACATTCACGACAATATACAGTATAGCTATCACACAGCAAGTATATTAGGTAACGTAGCAGCTCAGTATTAATCAAATTCCTAATGTGCATTGAATACTTGGCTGACACTGATTTATTGCCGAGCTACATCTACTGCAACAATATGTATAAAAATGACTAAATAAAACTAAATTTTGTTGTTAACATATCATTAACCATTCACAACACAATGCCTGTAAATTTTCCTGCTACTAAATTTAATGAGAAAGACTTTTATTGTTGCTAAATTGAATACCTGACTTACTATGTTTCATTTAGTGCTTTAGACTAAACGATGAACAACATTATCAATACTCAGTTGCATGGGTAACATTCGTTTAGCAAGTGGCCGCTCATTTAACACTTTGTAGCGGTTTAAGTGATACTTTCTCATTAAATACATTGGAATCAACGAATTTCTGCATTTACTATTTTCTTGAATACAGAAATTGAAATCATTTTATCAACAACTTCACTATTTAGCGAAACCCAAGTGCATGTTCAATGTATGACAATATTTTCTAGACTCCTTCAAGTAAATTTTTCAAGTTAGGAATGTCTTCCAAGAATCACTGCTCAGAATCAGCTGATCGGATGAAAGTGTCATCAAATTTACATCTAATGAAGAAAGTGAATGAGGGAACTAACTTTGAAGGGATATCGGACAAATGCGTTCCATGAATACGTTACAGGTGTGCACAAGCCCGATAGTGTTCTCTAAGTGTGCTGTGACAGCTATTTGTGAATAGTGTTGCATTTTAAAGGGCAGACTAGGCAAGCCACCTCTGAAATGAATTACAATAGATTTCAGTAGATAAGAAAAAGTTCACATTTACTAAAAAATGGTGTGTTCTTGATTTTGCTTTGAATGAGACAATAAAATCAAAAAAGGTCGTGATTTTGCTGTCTGTAAGCAAAATTGTTGTCATTTCATTGATATCAGATCCAGGCAAATGCCCTTCGTTTCTCTATAAGATGAGCATTTATATAGACGAGGATTTTGATTTATTTCTGTAGAACTTGTGATGGAAGCAAATATAAAGGGTTAGCCACACCCTGAAGATATTTGTTTTTCTTCAATAGCAAAATGATCTCGGGAAACTTCTCTCAACACAATTATAGAAGACTTGGCTCGTTAGAGAAACTTTTTTCCATTTAACGCATTTTGTCTAATTCAAATCTCCAGGGAAAATGAGAAAGCAGTTCTAGCAGATGTGAAATTCAACGACGAGTTCTAATTTCACAAATCATTGCAGAGATCTTCATGCGATTAATTACTGAAGTATTTTAGCAGACTTTATTGTGAACTTTTCGACTTGTATTAGCGGAATTCGCATAGGCTTTCAACTTCTCATTTACAACTAACATCTACAGATATTCCGGACGCTGTGGTTGCTATGCCCATCTTACACAAAAGAAGAGATAACATTTAGAAAAATATCTATGTAATTACGTGTTATTCTATCGTGTTGGGCGTTCTGACTTTGGAATTTAATTCGCAGAACACAGAATTGCGTGTTTAACAACGCAAAGACGAGTGCAGGATCTTCTACAGAACACTTTGACTGTGTTGTCGGCAACTCACAACTGGCAGCTGGACATAATTGCAATAGGATATAGGCTTGTGACATGTTACATTGGAGAGTTATTGCACAGTAGTATTTGTAAGTGTTTGTAGCCTATGGGATCTACCGGTTAAAGAATAATATCACAGAACACAAGTCGGATGTTATTAGAGATTAGATGCACAAGACATAATTGATAAAAAAATTGACACAAAAGAATGCAGGAATAAAAATCATTATGCTATGCATAAATTGAGGTCAAAATATATTGAATAAATTGAGGCCTGTGAGGATAAAAGATGAATTAATTATACCAAAAAATCGAAACTGTTAGATGTATATTAAATGTATTGTACTTAAGTAGTATGATGAGTAACCACAATGCGTTATTTTGTGTTCCTAGAACACACTTGTGTGTTGAGTGCTGGTCTGTAGAACGCCGTTTTTGTGTTCCTAGAACACACTTGTGACGATATTTTTATCATAATATCGCCTGGATCTGTGGATCAGCTATTGGAAGTCACCA
Organism: Prostheceraeus crozeri; assembly: GCA_907163375.1. NCBI lineage: Eukaryota > Metazoa > Platyhelminthes > Polycladida > Euryleptidae > Prostheceraeus > Prostheceraeus crozeri. The sequence goes on along the minus strand of CAJQUW010006835.1, from coordinate 54,034 downwards.
ACAGAATCTCTCGACACAACGAATTCAAATTTGAAGGTCTTACTGATGATGGTTGTATAAATTTTCTTGACGTAAAAATCTGTACTCGTCCAATTGTTTGTACAGGCCTGTATATTAAGGACTGTCATAGTGGTTGTATCATACCATGGTCATCTTTTGAGCCAATATCCCAGAAGATAGGTGCTATCATTGGTGAGCGAAATCGAGTAGAAAATATTAGTTCTGACAAGCGAATGTATGATGAAGTTATTAACATTTTGTCACATGGGTTTCTGGACAATGGATATCCGAAAGGAGTTGTCCATCGGTATTTGTTTCGTCCCATTCATAATAAATATAAAACAAACCATAATAAAAGTATTAAAATGCTTCTGCCTTACTTTGGGGAGCGGTTTGTATCCCAGGCTCACAAAATAGTGAAATCGAATGGTCTTGAGTCTAACACGCAAATTGTTTTTAGAAATTGCTTTTGTCTCAGTCTTTGCAGCCGTTAAGGGGTCACCGTGTATGTTCTCCAGATTGTATATCATGTATATATGCCAGCAAGCCAAAAATATGTTATACTAAATTTGTTGTTTATGAAGCTACTTGTACCATGTAATCAGTTGTATGTCGGCGAAACGTGTAGGACTTTTGCTGCGCGTTTCAAAGAACATTTATATGATAAGAATTCTGCGATTTTCTGTCATCTGGCCAGTGATGATGTTAACCCTAAGTCAACTGATTTGCTATTGAAATGGAAATTTTTGGATAAAAACTTAAAGCATCCAAATGTCCGACGTTCTTTAGAAGCCCTACACATCAGAAGAAACCAGCAAATATTAATGAGTCAAAAGTCAAAAGTCAAAAATGTTTATTTCCAAGAACATTGGAAAACAGGAGTGTGCTCACATACATAAAAAACATAGTTTGATGGCAGAAAACAGCGTGCGGTCGGTGTTGTTAAAATATATTCTGAACAGGAAGGAGAGGAGAATTGACGAAAATAAATTTCCAGATTTCATATTTATTGATTAGTGATTTCATTAGTTATCGTTCGCAAGTCGTTTGCTTTTTTGAGAAACCTCGCGATGGATTTTACCAGTTTCGGAGTTAAAATATTCATCAATTTATTGAATTCTGTTGTATTGCTACAATCGCATAACAAAGGCGCTGTTTCTTGTCGTAAATTTTGATATACTGGATGTGTAAAGAATTTTTTTGTCGATCACTTAAGTATAATGTCATTATCTAATTTTAGCACGTGCTGCTTCGTTTTACTTCCCTGTTTTTGTCTTATACTGTAATTATTCTTTTTGTAAATATGCTGTTTTATCCACTGTCTGTTGTTGCATGTTATTCTCTGGTTTTAGCTGTGTTACGTTTGGTTCATCAAGTGTTCTATATCTTCTTGCTGAGGTTTTAATGCACCTACCCATGACGCGTCTGCTTCGTTAAATCATGTGACGTTTGTGATTGACACTCCAAGACCACTGACACTTCCAACTAAGTCTGAATTTCACACATGTATTTCACCTGATGAAGGCTTCGGCCCGAAAATTTGTGATTTTAATATTGTAATATATATATTACAATATTAAAATCACAAAATTGTTCGAGTTCAAAGCATATTTTCGGATTTTCTTTCTTTTTCAAACACACTTGTGTGTTGAGTGCCGATCAGCTGTAGAGCGCGTTTTCTGTGTTGCCCGGACACACTTGTGTGTTGAGAGTGATTTATTTGTAATAACGTGTGCACCTTGCGTCACTAACGCGCCTTTGTCATCATCATTAAAACCCTTTTCTGATGGGTAATGACACATTCACAGATAGCCGTGCTTTAAATGAATCATGTGGTTGTTTTAGATATAATTCGTACGTCTCCTCTTCCCTAAAATGGCAAATATATCTGACAATCAGACTTTAATGCGCGTGCATTACTATCGAACTCCCGAAAGTTTGGTATTGTTTTGTTTAAATTCATTTTAACTATTATTACTTCGCATTGATTTATTCTGAAAGACGCTAAAACATCACAATATTCCGGATTTTCATCACTTAATACAGAGTCTTAAATTCATCTCTTGTTAACTCCTTCACACAGCTTCATAACGAGGACATGTTGTCGATTAAATTCAATCATTTTCTAAGAATTTGATATTCACAAACTTCTCTAACTTGATATCTATTCAAACGATACATTTGTACAGAAATATTCAAAGCAATCTTCAACCCCAATAATTCGGGCAAATTTCCAAGTGTGGAATTGATTAAATTCTTCCATGTCACCATCTTCGTACAGGTAAAGAAAAGTTTTCACTTCCTATCGAAAATGAGAATCGAAATACTTGAGAAATCAACAATAAAAGTAAATTTCTATCAACTCTTTCATGTTCTCCTCTCATTGAGTTATCGGCTTGATTACCGTCTTTGAAAATGAACGGTAGAAAAAGTTGAAAGCAATTTTATTCTGCCCTGAAGTCGCTTCACTTATCTTCTTGCCAACAGCGAAAATGTCGGATGCTTGTTGATCGCGATGTCTTTGATGTGAAAATCAAATTCTATGAATAGAAATCCTGACAAGTTTTAAATGTGGCAAATAAATTGTCGAAAACTACTGAGATTGAAATTACAGTTGATGGTGCCCAGCTGAACTTCAAAAATGTTGCAACAACTGAATTTACAGACTCTGAATAAAAATTCTACAACACTGTAAACTGTACGATACCAACGCTTCTTACGAAACCAATGCACAAAATGTACGAAAGCACAATTATTTGTACACATACACTACGAAAGCGACTGGCTTTCCTATTGGGTTATCTTTATCATCAAATAGGAGAGCCAATTGCTTTGGTAGTGTATGGACACGAACAATTGTGCATTCGTACATTTTGTTATTCTCTTTTCGTACATCGGTTTCGTATTAAAAATCAGCCAGCTTTCGTTTCATACACTTTACAGTGTAAAAATGCGCTTATAAGTAGGTCTCAATTACAGGGCCTACAAATTCTTTCAGAATCTTTTCAGGCATACTCTACCGGTACAGAGTAGATTGATATTAGTCCACAAAAATCCATTCTCAGATGAAAAATATAAACTTTACTTGGCATTGATTGTCGGTGATCTTTTGGCTCAATGGTTGGTTCCTTCATTTTCATTTTTTCAAGGAGATCTGGGCTAATATCCAACGTTCTTCCCCATCAGTAACATGAAGAGCTTTCAAAACGTTGTCTGTGTTCCTGCTAAATGGAAATACTCCACAAAAACGAAGCCCTTTTTCTGTTCTTTCAATAGTTGCAGTGCGGTTGCATGCGGCCATAAAGATCTCCAGAATTTCTTAGGAATTTCAACTTGCACCACACAAAGCATTTTATTGATTAGTTGTATACATAGATAGCAGGGATGCGGAGTCCTATCATTTTCATAGGACTCCGACTCCGGGTGGCAAGTAGGCCCCACATAAAGCCTAGTTTTTTGAAAAATTAACTGGTAACCTACGTTGTAGATCATTATAGGCTTACCTGAACATATTTTTAGTGATCATTGCTGTATCAATTATCAATCATTTTCGATGAAAGTTGATCCAATGTCGCCTTCAGTTGGATCCATACGACTCGGTTCTTCCTATCATGTTGATGTATGCTTCACACGGCTTTTCTCCAGTTTCTTACCAGGCAAGAAAATTCCCCATCCTTCTATAAAAAAAGAGTACACTATCGAGTTTGATATGTATACTTTGGAGGAGTTATCACACACGACTAACGCGAAGGCAAGAGGTAATGTTCTCAAACAAACTACTAGTTCATTTTCGTATTTGATGTGACGTTTGGCGCGTAGGTGTGATCGAGGTTAGTAAGGCTTGTCTTCTTTACTAAATCACTAAAAAAGACAATCCTTTTTTCGCTATCACGGTTCATTCCCTCAACTATTGCAAGTTTTGCATGCAGCAGTGTCTCTGTACTTTTGTTTGACGGAGAAAGTTGACATCAAGACAGTGACAGCTATGCACAAGAATAAATTTGTTTGTATTATATTTCGGGTCTACTTATAGGCCTGAGGCAAATGATAGGACTCCGACTCCAGCAGAAATAATAGGACTCCGACTTCGCATCCCTGATAGATAGGAGAGAAATAATCGTGAAAGCTGATTGAAATTAACACCAGTAAAGTCAGAAGAGATGAATTAGTGCAGTTGACAATGAAAACGAAAAATATTTCGATGGGGTATGACGCCGTACCGAACATGACGTAACCCACATTACATTGTGTCTTATCCAAAGATGCAACTTTTTCTTCATTGTATTTTCTAATGAATAAGTTATTGTCTGAATCATATCCAATAAAACGCAGACTTAAACTTTCTGCATTGAGGTCTGATTGCTTCTAAATATATGTACCTCTTTCATCTTGCAAAAAATACACTTTTTTCTAAACTAATCCAATTATGAGAATTCAACGATTTTAGGGTCGAACCCATCTCTATGAGTCTCAGACTTCAGGGAGATCAAATCCACCACAACAATCTTGACTTCCGAGAGATCAATGGGTGGAGGGGTCTTCCCACTACCAGAAGATACGTCGATCCGAAGTCGAAAACGAACTCTTTTCGAGGAACAGAATGTCCGCGTGGCCGATGGTCGGTTCGATGTCGGAAACCGAAGCCTCATCATAAAAAAGACACCCTAGGCCTCCTACCTGCTATTTTGCAAGTAGGATGTCCATGGAATTACATGAAAACGTCAATTGGTCAGGAATTGAGTGTTATATATTTTCCTTTCCCCTTTCTGAAGCTTGTTTGAGTAATAATGTCATCGCAATCATATCCACACGTCTTCATGTCTCCTATGTCTATGCTGAAATTAACTCAATCGAAAAAGCCATTTTTATCACAATTTCTGCATAAATTTAAAGAAATGAGGTCAGAATTAGCATGTCAAGGGTCAAAATAATTTCCCGACCTCTTTCCGACTACCATACCTCGTTCAGACGTCTTTCCGACGAATCTTTTTGTAGTGGGTTGCCTCCATCTAACCAAAAATTAGTTAATGTCTAAAAGTAGCCACATTGCAGTTTTTAGCTTCCTACCCACAGTTGCTTGCAAGATGATCGCCTCAGGACGCAGCCTTGCAGATTGCGTCCTCTGCAGTGATGAACACTCGCGAGATCAGGATTTTTAATCTTTATCTGGGTTGATTGGGTTCCTAAACGCAACCCAAACGACCAAAATTTGAAAATTGCATATTCAAGCAAAGAAGTCACAGAATTGAATTCCGATCACCAAAAAATAGTCGAACTTAAGCCTATCATCACATCTTCATCTACATGCACATGATCAGCTTCATTGCCATGCATGGTAATTGGAAGTTTGAAACGACTTCTCCAGATAGAGTCAAGTCCTCTAAAAGTCAATCCCTTTGGAATTAAACAACAAAAAGTAGCCAAGTGAGCAGCTGATTGCCAAAGACTGCGAAAGTCGTGGGAGCGAACGTCTTGACTACTTTCTGTATTTTTAAAGGGATTGGCTTTTGCAGAACTTGACTCAATGTGGAGGAGTGCAGCGACTTCACTTGGAAATCAGATTAGGATGTAACATTTTTGAATGACCGGCGACACTCCTTGGGTGAATGTGTAATTTTTGAGAATCCGGCTCATTAGGACCACGGTTTCTGCACTTTCTTCATATAAATGGAGAATACAATCTGTTTTTTATTAACGAGTAAAACAAGGAGCATGTTAACGATTCAAGCAAGCACACCGAGTCGTCAAGGTATAGATGTAGTACATTCCAGGCATGCATTCAATTGAGCAGCAAAATTCGTGCTGTAGGACTACGATACGGACATTGATTACCGTGTTTTCCCTCCGCTGTCAATGGCGGATCTATCGCTGGATTCTACAGCTGTGAAGTACTTTTTTTCCATCATGGCGCTAAAACTGAGCCCATCAAACATTGCGATTGACTTTTCCATTTCACTCATCGCTGGCTAGTTTTTTGGGTAAACTGTTATCCCCACAGAACTACATTTTTTAGCCGCATCACTTTGCTAGAAGTGCAAATTGATTCAAATCGATGGCACATGCAGGAACTTACTAAGTGGGCAAAAAGAAATTTCTGCAGAGATAGAAAAATAGTCGTGAGGAAAAGAAATTGCGGATTGCTGTGAATTCATACAAAATGCTCCGATCGCCAAAAGTAGCAGGATTAAAAAAGTTATCAGGAGCAAGAAAAAACGTTCACGAACTTCTCTGTAGAACTTGACATCGACTCTGTCTCTTTGCTGTGTGATCCGGTTGATAACAGTCACTGAAACTTCGCACAATTTGAAGTGTTTAATGTTGAACTGGCTGCTCATTGTTCAATTGCTATGGTATTACGTCAGCAGTTTGTGCCATTTCATTTACGTTACATGTTCCAATGTTTCCTTTCTAGTCAAACAGAAGAAGAGACGACCTGTCTACACAGGGTGTTTATCAGTTGAGCAACAGCGCAAAATTTCGAGTAGAAAAGACTTTGACTTCCGAGGTTATAAACAGAAATTAAAGTTAAATTTCATTTCACTTGAACTTCAGAATCCATTTTGAACATGAATCCAAACTGTAATTTGCTTTCGAACGGGAGACCTATAAAATTCATTTGATAACGATGAGAAATTAATGAAAGCGCTGAGATGGCGTGCGCCAACACATGCGATAACATGAAGGGAAAAGGCTGCCACAAAACAAATTTCTTCCGCAATATGTCACATCTCAGCTGTCGTTTGTTGATCGTCGAATAATGGCAAATGACATCGGTACAACCCTGAACCTCACAGATGGATATCTAAGTGATTTGAAGGTCACATTGAATGCTAATGCGCCATCACGGACAGTGCAGTTTGTTGCACGAAAAATTAGATGAGAAGGTTCAAGAAAATCAAAGAAATTTTGCAAAAAGTCATAGTTAGAAAGGATTTCGTGAGCAGCGCTCTGCCAACTGTACCGCAATTACATGTGTATTATATCAAGTCTATGCCTGATCGGAACATGCACCATTGTATTGTCCACTTGTTGCTTCCTGCTTCCTGGTGGCATCGTCGTTGTTGCCGGCTTCTGAATTAAAGACCTCTATCTATGTCTGTAGCCAGAAACTTCCACACACACGTCTGCATGTGCATGAATCATAGCACGCATTCACTGCAATAGTAATCATACCTAGCTTTTCAAGCATTGTGATCCTTATATTATTCGGCCGCCTTGCGGCCTCGGCTGCACGACTTATTGATGTTTTCAAAATCTAGGCATGATTGATATATTGTATTTCACTCGGTGGCTTTGGAGGTCATAAAAATGATTGAAATGCATTAGCGCCCGGCATTGAAGGGAATATAATGCACCATTACACGTCCTCCAATTTCACATAGAAGTGGCCACGATTCTTCGTCTGCCACTCCAGCTTGAGAATCCATTAGTGAATGAATTGGTAAATGGATCTTCAAATCATTTTTAGATAGAAATCTGAATTTCAAATCTATTCACATTTGCAAGCATTCATAGACTTTCAAACTTTTCATGAATTAAAATCTATTTAGAGAACAAACTTTCATAGACTTCAAAAAAGTCAATCAAAGATTTCTTAATCTCTCCATTACCTGTTACTACCATTGATCAATAATTGCAATATTCATACATTTCTCAAGAGTTGCATACAATAGCATTATACATGCTGCTGACGCAGCCTCGCCTATGTCTGATATTACTGCCGTAACAATGATATAATGCTACGTTATAAGCGCTGGCTAAAAAGCAATATCACAGCTATCGCCACAAATCAACCATTGATTTCATACTGCTCTTACATAATACTTGCTTTGTAAAGGATCAATCAAAAAACCACTGTCAATTAATTTCCTCTTCGGAAAAGGAGAAGCAAATTTAATCTTCTAATAACCATCACAGTGATTGATCCTGGAAGAATCCTTGTACAGATGTAAGGCGACATATCCGATGGGATATCTATAGCCTAGAAATTATGAATGCGATGTCTGCGACATAGAAATTTGAAGCCCATATTTGTTTGTCGACCACAAAACTTCCACTCAGAGAAAACAACAACACGAAAGCTATTTGACCTGAGAGGACATGCATTTGAAACTGACAATGTTGAAAGCTGCTTAATTATAAGGAAGCAGTTTATGAGGAGGACCAAGGGGAAGGACTCATGTTCATGCAGGAAGGTGGTCGTCACATTGAAATGGAGTGCTTCGTAAATAGATGGACGAGTGCTTCCTGTCAGGTGGATGGGTCGTGCAGGTCCGATGTGTTCGGCGGATATGACGCCCTGTGAATTTTTCCTGTGGGTAATTATAATGGCGGCAGCCTAATACCAGTGCAGAGTTTTAACTAGTCCGGAATTTTAGAGACCGAATCGGACCTGTGACTGGTACTGAACTGACACACCTTTTCGATGAAGTATGCAGTTATAGATAACTGCTGTTGATATGCATGTATAAGCTAATATATGACCACCACACCAGTTTATATCGTATGTATTGTTGTGTAGGCCCTATGTTGCAGCAGAGATGAAGTCTTCGGGAGGGTCCGATCCGGCGGCCGGCAACCCGCCGACATTTTCGGGCCCAATGCAGGAATGCCACAATCCCATACCAATAGCAACTTCCTGTATCATGAGCGAGGCTATTTAACCTGTCAAAGTTATCAATCAAGATAGGCGTACAAGAAATCCAATCAAACTTATTCAAGTCTTGATACTACTAGCATATATCTATGGACAAATCTCCATTACCTGTTACTACCATTGATCAATAATTGTAATAAAGTTCCAATCCATCTTCTACACGGAATAATAGTATCACTTATACTAGGCCTAATAACATAGCAAGCGCGTTACTCAGATCAGAAGGCAGTAATGAGGGACTCGTTGCGAATGCGTTTCACTGATTGGAATAACTGGAATTGATGAAAATGCACATGATCAAGCAGCCAAGTGAAAAACTTAACTCTTCGCAAATAACACTTTTGTCCGAATGCCATAAAATTCGCTTATATAATCGCATGCCTAACTGGACCTTAACAACAATGACTGCTTCTAAGTCAAGTGCAATTATTCAAATAAGACGGGAACAGAATTACACCGGTATGGCCGGTCTGTTTTTTCGTACCGGTATACCGGTGACCGGTTACATCTCTGTACTAGTGATATAATGTGGCTTGTTCGAGGACCAATTGTAGTCAAGCATAGGGAACGTTTACAATCTACTTACTATTACAAAGCGTTTCTTCTACTGACTGTCAGAGAATAATGAGCTGATAAGTTGACACTCTTGCACAGCGTTTCTGCATTATCGGATTTGAACTTTTTGGTGAGCTTTTGGCTCTCCGTGTGGTGTTAGGTGTGGCTTAATCTCGTCTGCATATTGAAAACTACTAATTTGGGTCTGGGTTCAAATCTGATCGATTCTTTTTTGTCATCATATTTTTGTGAAAGGAGAATTGATAGTTGATGGCTGAACATCAAAAAGCTGATGATAAATTGGCCGCTCATGGCCTTCGGGCGCAATATGTCAGCATCCTGCAAATCAAATTTTTCGATTTTACTCTCAACTACTGTATTATTATGAAAATGCAAATGATGAATCAAAGAAACCCGATTTTTTACTGCCCACCGCGTTTGATCATCAAGCTATTAAAGCCGTTGTCTCTGAAGCATTAATGGAAATCAAGAATGAACTCATTGCTGATATTGAAAAAAAGCTTGTAAACAAAATGAATTTATTGTCACAAGAAATTTCTATGTACAAATCTGAGATAAAGAACGACGTCATTAAGGAGCTCGAATCTCGAGAGATGAGAAGAAAGAATTTGGTTGTTTTTGGTCTTCCAGAACCGACCCACAATCATCGCACATTTGTCCAATGACTCTGAGACTGTTTCTGAAATGATTTCTGCCATCGGTATTTCGGGTATAGATCCTAAGCGGTGCTTTCGCTTGGGCAATCTCGCCCCAAAGAAAAAGGCTTTAAAAGTCATTGTGAGTCAATCGATGATAGGATTGATACTGAAGTCAGCTCCGAAATCTCAGAGGAGAGTGCAATAGAGCATGGAAACTAGGCAAGAATCGACGAGGCAAAATTTCTGACTATTGTTCACCGAATTAAGCCTGACTGCCACTCTTTGTAATGCTCGTGCAATACCAATCCTTCCTGGATTGATTCCTGGACTCAACTCTTGAGAACCTCTTCATATCCTCACATCATAATACATAGTCTCATAAAAGATTCCCATGACAGAATGATTGCACAAATAGGCAATTATCAACTTTTGCGTTGTGACCGTTTTTGCGTTGCCGTGGTTGGTTGGTGCTGGTTGGATAAGTTGTTTGGATTCGTTCATCACGATGGATTTTCCTTTTCATAAGTATGTGATATTGAATCCACATCTTTGCCGTATTCACTAATATACAAACAAACAACTCTTCTTCTTGCTGCTTTATATATAACCACCAAAACACACTTTCAAGAATAAAACTACTGATGACTCAATTTCTCTTTGCTTTTGGATCAAAAATAATAAGACACCCGGATTTTGGTGTCTTCTGACTTCTCGTGACAAGCATGGATGAACGCTTTTTTGAAAAGAGACTTAATCAGCCAGAGATGCAATGATTCGACGACAAAAGACTACATTAAGAAAAATCTAAGAAGAACAATGTAAAGAAAAATCGTTCGATGCAAGAGGACATGGACCAAAGCGCTCAAATAACGAAAACCGGTGTAAGTTGGAAACGAAGATTTTGGCGGGACTCAAAGGATGCCATGCGGAACCTGGTCCTGGTTGTTGTGGATCAGATTTGGAGACAATGCACGAATGCTAATGCGAAATCATTGTCTTTTGTTAGAGCATTTGTAACAAGAAATGATGATTTTTGTTGGCTTTTGGACGGTTTTCATTGCCCACTGGATTGATGGGAATGATTGGAGCGAATCTCGCCGACGTGACATTCACACAAAATCAACACAGATGGATATGGTCATCAACACAAAATCACAAACTAGGCAGCCACATCATTTGTCAGACCATTATGTCATCTTATCAACTGCATCATGTAGACTAGAATCATGCCATCAAATCTGTGACATAAAGCATCAACACTCATATTCAAAATGCCATCCTGTTGACTCGGATGACTTCAACTGAATAACTCTTGAGCATGGAGCCCGCCAAACTCTTTTTTAATTTTTGATCTTTCCCGCCCGTGATTACATCAATCAGAAAATACCCCATTCAAATTTGCCTATCGACCTATTGCCTATCTTACTTTCCTGTAATCTTAATTCATTCATGAATTGATTGACAATCTTGATGAGAATGATCTGAAGGTGGTTGGATGTCTTCTTCTTATCACTTATTCAAAGCTTTTGGCTCCTGCATTTTATTAGTTCTAGATTCCCCATTATTGCCATCTTATAACTTTCCCTTGCTTTGCTTGGGCAGTTGATTGTTTTCGTATCTGATCTGAAAGATCCAGTACGGGAGTCGGTTAACTCTCTTTTAGCTTCAATGCTCCCAGAAAAAGTGGAGCTCCTTCCCTCTTGTCAAGGTGTTTTTTTTTTGTTTAACTGTAAGTGTTTTATTTCTAACACCCTTTTGCAGACGACATTTAAAATGCTGATTTTGTGACATTACGAAAGATGATTTTTATCTGTAAGTGGCGGAAACTGGGAATGTTTCAATATTAAAAATTGGTTTTTCAATAATTCATTCAAAAATCACATTAAAATAATCAAAAATCCAAAAACAAAAGCATTGTGTTGAACAAAAAAAAAAATTGTTTTTTAGTTCCCCTTCCGTTTCCGTTCGTGAATTAAATCGTGTATTATTAGTTTTTGTGAGGGATGGTTTTGGAACTGGAGTGCTCAATTCAAGTTTCTGTTTATTTTTCTTAGTTGTTCTCGTAGACTGTATTTACTAGAGTGCTGGAGAGACAACTTCAGTCACGAATGAGCTGTGGCTAATTTTATATTTTCAAGTGATGTGCAAAATGTGATTAGCAATATGTTTCAGAAAATGTTGAAAAAAGTGCCAAATGGAATGGTATCATCCCTTTTTTCCGATGTGTTTCCCACCGGAAGAATTGTTTCGTTGCCTTTTTTTTTGCAAAATTCGCCGATCGTGAACTGCTTCACGGTTATGTCTACCCTAGTCTATAATGGTTTCACAGACTTGACGAAGAGGCCCAACATTTAACTTGTATTTACTTTGATTTCTGTATTTCTGATTTTCATTTGACAAAATAAACATATTCTATTCTATTCTATTCTATTCTATAAGATGAATACTTTCTTCCCTATCACCATTCATTAAACTTCTATTGTCTGGACTCTGACTGGCGGCGCACGAAGCACGATTGCTGAAGGCGTGCCTTTGTTTCCACGGAATGTCCAATCTTTTCTGCCTCTCATGGATCGAAAAGTGTCAGCAATAAGTTGCACGAGTAAACTCATCCTTAACTCTCAGCCCGGAAAACAATTGGTGGAGAAACGAGCAGTTTATGCCCACATACATGCAATGCCCAGTTGTTGCATGGTCACTACACTAAATGAATTTTAGCTTTCATGCAATGTGTCCTTCAAAACATGCAAGGTTTGTATAGTAAAATGTGCAGAGACTTCACTTTTTGCAGGACTCTGTGGCTATCTATGTCAAAGAAAAGTCTGATATCCGTCATATCTCATGTCGTTGAATATAAGATTATTTGCACCTCATTGAGCCTATCCTCAAGTGGGGGGACGATTTGCCTCCCTCCGGTCGCATTTTCGCTGCAGTCCTTCTACAACGAAGCTTTCAATGCATCCGACTAGTTTAACATCGGAAAAAGCAATCATAAACCCTATCAGGACGCGGGAGGGTAGCCCTAGCTCTCCTTATTATATCTCCTAAAATAAGTCGCATAAAAGTTCAATTTTTTGTGACTTTTGGTTTGTATGTATGTTGAACTTTCATTAAAAATTTGGACAAAATTGATTGTAAATAAGTCATTGGAACGAGACATTTCTACAGATAGAAAAATGCAATAATGCATGAAAAGACATTATTTGCTTTCAAATTTTAAATTGTTATTTATAGTACTAAAATTAAAGTAGAATATTATGCTTACAACATCACATAGAAATACTTGAGTAAAGGTTTGCATAAAAACTTAAGTTATAATTTTTGAAGGGTCAAGAAAAATACATAGATTCATGAAAAATGAAAAAAATTGAAAATACAAATCATAAATTTAAATTTTTGGTATGAAGATCTTCGAATCATGCAAAATGAGCACGACCATTCGAAAAAGAAGATTTGAAATATGTAGTAACGCTGCTTCCAAAAGTTTTGTCCATCGGAACATGGAACATTTGAGGGGGGCTTTGTGCCCCCAATCCTACGACGCTAAAAATCGCCCGGTCTTGATACGGTTAAGGTGATCCAACTAGATTATCAAAAATCTATCAAAGTAAGAATTCCAATTCCCTCAGTATATTCTAAAATGAGCTTTATGGTAAGAAGATCAGCGCTTTAGAGCAGATGAATACCATCGTTAGAAGGGCCGCACACGAAATCTGCTGTGCTTAGGACACTAAGAAGAGGCTTGGAAAGGGAATGAGGAAAGCCAAAATTCAACCGACAGGATCCTTAAAGCTGACATTTCATTCTTAGCCACAAATATAACTTTTGCAACTTATGTGACGAACCATCAACTCCCCACTTGCTCTTCTCAAGTTGCACATCACTCTCGCGTGTAAGTGAGAGCCAAGTTGGTGCATAGAGATAAGTTTTGCAACATTTGTGTGTAACGTGATCCCTCAGAGAAGCTACATATTCGATAAGCTCATTGAAAAGTGAGAGAGTGAACTTTTCAAACATTTGCACCTGTGTCATTCTGATGATGTAAAGAAACGTACTCGCAATTCCGTACTGAAGAATTCTCTCCTTTTGAATGTGCATGTTCCTTATAATTCAACAGCTCTCGGCAAATGGCAGAAAATTCGAAAAGCAAAACGTGGCGGCGCAATCAATATTTTCTGTTCTTCCTCCTCGAACTGCCTATGTACTGTTGCGTGTGAGACAAGTTAACACTGTAAACGGTGCAATACCAAAGCTACATACGAAAGCGATGATACATACAGAGCGAGAATAACAAAATGTACGAAATCACTATTGTTCGTGCTCATGCGCTACGAAAGCGATTGGCTTTCCTATTTGATGATAAAGATAATCCAATAGGAAAGCCAATCGCTTTCGTAGTGTATCTGCACAAACAATAGTGCTTTCGTACATTTTGTTATTCTCGTTTTTTTCATTGGTTTGGTAGTCAAAATCAGCCAGCTTTCGTACGATACAGTTTACAGTGTTGAATGCCTAATGCCGAAATATATGAGAAATGCCAAAGTATACCGTAACACACTGCGTCAGCTTCAAGGAATTCCCAAGGCAAGTTCAAGAAAGCGATGGTACTTGACGGTACTTGCTAAGGATGCAGAAGGAAAATAGAGTAGCCTACATTGGCAGAATGACAAAGTGCTGCGATCTCCACGATTCCTTCAGATTCGATGAATTCGGATCATACGCACGACATGTTTCGTCGATAAAGTGAAGCCTCTCAGATCATAATTTAAAATGATTGAAACACAAACAAATGGAATTTGCTGGGTTTGACGTTTCGTAGCTTGGCAACGATTGAATGTGTCACTTAAGAATTACAACCTGCAAATTATAAATAACAAGAAACAAGTGCGTGAATTTTGGAAGAAAACGTCAGTGACTCTCGAGCTATATGCACAACAACGGCCCAATTCAAGTATATGTCTATCTCTGTGTCAGACTAAGGCAACCACAGAATTAGATTCATCTGCGCGCGCTTCGGTTTTCTAGAATGGAAGGATCGTATCTAACCTAAATATCGAAATGGTACATCATCTAATTAGACAACTTGCTCCTTCTCGAATGGATAATTCGTGTATTGCTTGCTTTTGGAAATGGCAAACAATAAGCTGTCAGCAGAGGACACCAGAGCCAGTGAGAGATGCGTGCGTGCTGTGATATCACTTCGCACACACCAAAACACACATCGATGTCTAGCTAACATTCGATTCAGTGTATGCACTATGCTGAGAAGAGGATTGGTAATCAAAAGATGAACTAATTTTCGTACGCCTGCTACTTTTTTAGGTATAATCGAAAGGGCCAACATTATGGAGGAAATTTGTGTGCAATGACCTGAATTCTTCGAATCTGAAGTAGTTGTGCCAATCGAAGCGCTTTGATAGAATTCAGAGAAATCCGCAAGCGACGCACGACTTTTTTCCTATCTCTGTAAGGTATTAGGAATTTCTTTTTGCCCACTTAGCAAGTTCCGCGAAGTGCCGGTGATTTCGAATCAATCACACTTCTAGCAGATGAAAAAACTATTTAATTCTGTGAAAGCACCACAGTTATAAACAACAGTTTGGAATGAGAGAGAAATTAAGCATCTCTTGAAACGGTTGAATTCTCTGAATACGTATTTTTAACCTGCTGCAATGCATTAGTTTACGAATATTTGTTAACGTTCCATCTATTGATTTTCCAGAACATTTTCTATCTTCCATTGACATGATGACAATTCCTTTCTTACAGATGCCTCGATCAAATGCTTTATAATGAAATGTAATAGCATTGAAGCAATTGCACGAATTATATGAAATTCTCTAACTTGTCTTCAGATGAAGCAATGATATCGAAGCTTGGCATTGGCGCAATGTGTGAAGACATTCATGAGAGCCGTAAAATCACTGATTTTACGACTTCTTTGCTGCTACGTAAGCGATCTTCCTAAAGTCAAATCTTTGAAGAATGGAGAGGTATACTTCATTTATCTGTATGATAACTGATGCTTGACTTGCAAATAAGAGGGTTTGCTTTCCGCAGGAATATTTTGCTGAATAGCTTGTTGTCTCTACACTAATGTTTCGGGTCTTGTATGAAAGGTGAAAACAAAGGCCCCAACTGAAGTCAATAATTTTGAGAGAGAGAGAGAGAGATCAGGATTTGTACAGGCCTGTGCCAGTAGAGTTAGTCACTCCTACACATGTACATGTATAGAGTTCATAGATAGATTGTCATCACATTGCAAAATCTTTATATCATGGGATTCTGCTTCTTAAGGAAAATGTGTTCCTGTCAAAAAAGTATATGATCGTTTTATAGAGGATAATTTTCGTAAATCATTCCTGTGTACATTAAAATTTTAATATTTAAGGGGTGTGAAACGCAGATTTCTTATGCAATATTAAATACGAGGGGTGATTGATAAGTTCGCGGCCTGACATAGAAAGCTTAAAGCCAGGCCATTATGCACATGTGGATTGATACAATGGAATGTGCTGACGGCGCATGACGAGTGATCAGTCGATTCGGTGAACTGTTGGTAAACCACAGCTACTTAACTTCAGTTACTAACTTATCAGTCAGTTAGTCAGATAAGTGTTGCGTAAGATGGATCACGTTTCAAATCGAGCTGTCATTCGTTATCTCGGCTTGAAAGGACTCACACCAAAGGAGATTCATGATGATATGGTTGGAACACTTGGTGAGAAAGCTCCGTCCTACACCACAGTCAAGAAGTGGGCTTCAGAATTCAAACAAGGAAGAGAGAGCTTGGAAGATGATCCCCGTTGTGGAAAACCAGTGACAGTGAGCACAGAAGATGTGATCGATCATGTTCAAAACATTATTCTTGATGATCGCCGTACAACCGAGCGAAAGATTGCCTTCGAACTGAAGATTTCACAAGAGCGTGTCCATAACATCATCCATCATGAACTAAGTTTCCGCTCGATGGGTGCCACGACTGCTCACACCAGAGAACAAACGAGCCCGCTTTCTCATCTCAAGGGACAACCTGGCGCTGTTCGTAAGAGATCCTGAAAATTTCATGGACCGGTTCATTACAATGGATGAGACTTGGGTTCAGCCAGAGTCGAAAGAACAATCGAAAGAATGGAAGCACCCAGGATCACCAACTCCGCGGAAAGCCAAGGTCACCAGGTCCGCGGGAAAGGTCATGGCCTCCATTTTTTGGGATTCGAAGGGAGTTTTGTTGTTGGACTTCCTAGAGACTGGTCGGACTCACCGAATCGACTGATCACTCGTCATGCGCCGTCAGCACATTCCATTGTATCAATCCACATGTGTATAATGGCCTGTCTTTAAGCTTTCTATGTCAGGCCGCGAACTCATCAATCACCCCTCGTATAACAAAAATTTCCTGAGAAGAAGCTTCTCAGGAAATTTCATACACAGCATTATAATCTAAGTATTCATAAGAATTTGGAGCTAATTCTGATTCTTGGCTCAATTTTTGAATAATTTTGCTTTTTGCTCTTGCTTTTTTCAACAGGCTAAATGCTTTCGTTTAGTTCGTGGGTTAGTAAGGCCCATAGTAGTGTAAATTATTAGCTAACAAAACACATTCTTTGGTAATTCTATAGGTTCGCGAACTCGACCCGACTTCAGGTTTGGGTTTAAGAACTTTTTTCGGGTTCGTGTTTGAGTTGACTGTAAAATACTAGTAGCGCTAGTGTACATGTGCTACATAATTACATGTGGTGGAAATGCTTCTTGACTTTTCTCCCGCTTATGCAGACGTTCTGGTCAACCAGGTGGAAGGTGGTCTGGTCGTGCTCGGATTTGGGTAGAAGGTGGTCGCGGTTTTGGGTGGAAGGTGATCGCGTCGGGGTCAGGTTTCTATTCATAGCTGTCGCTTATCTCTATGTACTTTGCTACACTGTCTCAACGGTCACGTAATTGTCAATGCCATTTACCTGCAGAATCATCTCAACAGCAATGATGTGCTAACGACATCAACTAAAAAAGGATCATTTAAAATACGTAAATATAATATATATTATATTCAATATTATATATATATTATATAATAATATTATTCAATCTGATAAATCGACAAAGATGAACCCACGCGTGTTATAACATGAATGCATTCAAAATATCGTCAATCAGATTGATTGAATGATACTGTTCAAAATGATCATCAGTCACTGAAAATTAGAGATATAGGAGAAATGATAAATAATATAACATTCAATACTCAGTTTGATGCCGGAGGAAATTCCTTGAGAATCATTTGCAAATGACCACAATGAACAATTCATAGTTAAGTGGGAGCAAAGCTCCTTGGCCTATACATCGGTTCCTTTCATCCTGCAGCCTTTGTTGACGTGAAGTATTCATGAAACCTACTCGGACGATGAATTACCCCGATATCTGCTCACTGTACTTCTCCGGCCAAAAGATATATCAAAGTTTTAGTGTTTTACAACATTGGAAAGAAGACATAGCTACACAATAATTTCAAAGTCATCTGCAACACTTCTCTTGGATCTTCTTGCTTCATATAAATTAACAATACCATAGAAAGTACAAGAATAAAAATTATGGCACACGCCGGGGGAACTTAGTTGGGTCAAAATGCAAATTGTGCGAACTGGCTTCCAAGTTTTCTGATTGGCATTTATCAGCCAATCTGTGATCTGGATTGTTGCTCCTTGTCCAAAGACAAAAGCAACAATGAATTTACAAAATACTGCGGCGACAGGATGACAAAGAAGGAAATCCTTTGAAACGTTCTGTATGCTCATCATTTTGAAATATCGCTCTGATAATCTATCAGACACATATGCAACTTGTAATGTCGATTTACAGAACATTCATTACTCCAGCTTGAAATCAGAGGCCATAAAATATTAGAGCTTTCATTTTGCTTTAAAGGGTTCCCCTGTTCACTTTATATGAACAATTTTCATAATCTCTGCATGCATTCGAATATCAGCTTCCAAAATATCATCACACTACATCACATAAGTCATTTGATGAATTATTGAAAAGTTCCAGCGACATTTCACTTATCTAAGAAATGATTGTAGGTAAAGAAGCTTTCAATATGTTTATTCCAGAATAGCTCGAGGTTCCTTAACCGCTTGAAGGAGAAATTATCCAATAATTGAAAATTTCATCTGTGAATTCTTCAGATGTTCTTACAAACAGCATACCGACCACTTTAAATTATAACTCTGTGAACCAATTCGCATTCCAGTATTGAAAATTGGAAAATAGTTGTTCATGACTGCTACAAATAGACACACTATATTAATCCATGGAATAGTAGGCTATTTCACATGAAACATTGCCGCCATCTCACTCAAAATTCTCTTCATGAAAATCCTATAATTTGCTGTCAACAACTTCCACAACTAACTTGTCAAATAGTTTGACTATGATACAATGTTTTAGATCGAAATAGGTCTATAAACCATAGATTTTTCCATGTGCCATTATTACACATAGGCAAAATATCAAACTTCCATTCTAGTGTACTGTTATCCAATTCTATGTCCTGCTTAGAATAATTATTGCGCATTGTAGTATATCCACGGCATTGAACATTTGCATTTGATACCACGTTGTATGGTGCAACCACAGTTGATCCATCATGCGAAGTGAGCTGGAATCAAAGCGAAATTGTTAGAATTAGAACAATTAGTATTGTTGAGAAATTTTTGATATTTCGAAAGAGTCAATAAAGTAAAGTCAAAAAAGGAAAAATCAACCAGATCAATTTCACAACCTATCAGTAGATTGTCAAGGCACTAAATGAAACAGCACAAACAAAATACATGTAATGGAGGAATCATTATCACAGACATCTCTTGTACATAGAATTCCATGAATTTGACATAGCACGATCATTGAATCATTAAATCAATTAATGCATGACATGAATAACTTCTTCTTGAATACTTTGAGGAACGATTTAAATTCGGAAGTTGTAAAACTGAGGCCTGAGATTGATATGAAAATGACTGGTTTATCCACTGAGATCAATGAAACCTGCAAACATGGGATCAAGGATCTCGAATGGTCAAAGTGCATAAATCAACGCAAATTTGCCTTTCACCAATCGCTGAGGAACGAATCAATCGCCGAAATATATGAATCTGCTCTGAATGAAGAGGTGCCTAAAGTTCCCAAGAAATTCTTTAAGAGTCAAAAATTTGAACAATCACTAATGGAACGTGAACTGGATAAAGAACTTATGCGTAAAGAAGTATTGCATGAAGTAGGCTAACTCGTCTTCGCATGAGGTCTTCCTTTGAGAAATATTTTATTGAACGGATAGATGTTGATATGATATGTAAGATAAACCAAAATTATGATATCATAAGAGCCGACGAACAAATTGAAAAATGAAAAGATGAGACTGAAAAGGAAGAGAATTTGAGTAAGTTGCTGTAGGAAAAAAAGTACATTTCTTTAAGTCCGATATGCACCTTTTATCTTTAGATGGCCCGCCGAAAAATGTAAGGAGAAATTTCCCATCATTTAACACTAGCAGGCTAAACGGAACAAAAGCGGGTACCGGCACAATTCGAATTACAGATTTAGAAGAAATAATGACATGGACTATCGAGGCAACAATTACTCCAGACGTTTTGATAATTTCCAATATAACCAGCGCAGGCAAAACTTAAGGCCTAATAATTATTGGAGGCATAGCTTTAACAAACGAAACAATTTTCTAAACAACAATCGTGAAAATGACATATATTCCGAAGATAATTCTAAGCCTAATGTATGCATTAGAAATGTCTGTCAAGACAGTTATGATATAATCAATATGGCATGGTGAATAACTATTTTTTAGGTCTGTCTTTAATCTCTCAACTGCTGAACTAAATGATAACTGCAAAAAAGTTTTATCGACGGGCACTAAATTTTGTCCCACTCCTAGAAAAAATATCACTGATCTTGAAATGAAGTTGAATAATTTCTACCGAAAATTACGGTTACATGATTATTTTTATGATAAAGAAGAAAATAGAGCATCTACTTTATGTTGCAATAAATCGGATTTCGTGCCGTCTAAAGTTCTTAATGCAGATTTAGATAACATCATACAAATCATGGATAATCAATCTCAATCTGCTATGGAAAGTTCACAGATTGCAACTTATAACAAGCATAATATTTCCAAAAATGAAACAAATGCATTAAAACTTATGAAGTCTTTGAATGATTTACACTTTACAAAAGCAGACAAAGGTGGTGCCTTAGTAGTGCTAGACTATCAATTTTACAGCAGGCGCATGCGAGAGGAGCACCTGTCAGAAAATTGAAGCATATAATTGTCAAACAACCCTTAAAGAAATTACATTACATTGTAAGCAATGTAAATTATGTTTAACAGAGAAAGAATATCGATATGTGACATAATTTCATCCGAAATTATCGAATATGTACGGTTTGCCTAAGTTACGTAAGCAGATTGACTTTTTTCTCGTCTATTGAATCTATATGGCCCGGACTTTCTACGACTTCTAAAGCCTGATATCAGTGATGTATCATATACTTACGCATTTCACTTATCCCTGTACATTATCTTCTATTCCTGGCAGTGGCGACGCCAGCCGTCTGTTTTCGGCAGGGCCAAGGCAGGGCCAAATAGATTCGTGGCAGGGCCGCATAAATGTATGCCAAGGTCATTCCAAACAATGTTGAAAAGTACTTTTTTTGGGGTCCCTACAGATATAATGAGAACAGTAAGTCACCAAGAGGCCTGTATTATGTGGCCCTATCACTATGCGAAACGGTAGTAGCAAAATTTACTGATGCTTAGCCAATTATGCCAATTCGTGCTTATATTCTGATGACATGAGGCAGATTTCTACTTCTATAAGCGGCGTCCTATAATTCATATCCCGCAATCCTCACCATCATTTACATATGATAAATACGGAGATAAGCCAACCTCGTATTATGTATAGGTTCCATATTTAGAGGATTATTTTTTTCATTGAGGCAATTATTCATTAAACCATTTGAAGAAAAACAAAAAAGTACAATAAATTCTTTTAATAGCAGTATCTTGTGAAAGAAAAAGTCATGAAAATCTGAAACTAATCGCTCCAGATAAACGGGAACAAAAAAATCACAAAGCGTATGGTAAAACAGCAGGATATATCGTACAATCAGATAAAACAAGATTGTGTGTACGCGTATTAAATCTCAAATACCCTAAAAAAACAAAAATGGTAGACCGAATTGGAAGAAAATAATTACCCCCAAAAAATTGTATACCGGATTGGGAGACAATAACATGAGGTGGGCATCCCTCTGTTTCATGCATATCTTTTGCCTGAGAACTGAAGAGATACACTCATGCAATTTAATACTCATGACACGTTCATGCTCATTTTATAATGATCAGTTTCTGGGGAACTCAACGAGTTTGTTAAGATATGATACACTAAGATGTGCATGAATTCAGAGGGATGCTTGAGAAATACAAAGAAGGTATAAATCCTCTTTAGCTGCCACGCAAGCAATCAATAATTGCGTCAACTCTACTGTAAATGTCTTTGTAAAAGATACTTGAATAAAAAAATTAATGAAGCATAATGCGACAGTTTGGATACAGTGAACCGAATTGGTCAACAACAATGTCAAGATCGAT
This sequence comes from Prostheceraeus crozeri, assembly GCA_907163375.1. Taxonomy (NCBI): domain Eukaryota; kingdom Metazoa; phylum Platyhelminthes; order Polycladida; family Euryleptidae; genus Prostheceraeus; species Prostheceraeus crozeri. Next base: position 31,503 of record CAJQUW010006835.1, on the reverse strand, counting down.
CATTTTCGCTCTCGATTTGTGAGCAGCAATAATTATGATGTCGGACAACCTTTCAGTTGACATGGTTGTCCGGAGGTAAGACTTTACCAATCTCAATTTGCTGAAGCTCCGCTCGGCTTCTGCAGACGCTACAGGGAGAGAGGCTGCAATTTTGAGCAACCTCATTGTCTCGAAGAACGCATCTGCGTACCTATCAACAAAAGTCAGCGTCTCCAAGATTGTCAATGGACTGAATTTTGAAATCTCTTTTTTGCGAGATATGATGCTCTTTAGTTGAAGCAACTCGATTTTCAGAAGCTCCAAGTTTGATTCGTAATGCTTCGCTAAAGGAGATAACGACTCAAAGTCCAGGAAATTATCACTGACTGGACACAGGGCTTTTATTCCCATGAGGACATTCATATTGTCAGGAGAAAATCGCATTTTCAATTCAGCAATGGCGGTGTCAATGATTGGGAAGTAAATGGGTATCGCATGATTTGTGGCATTCGTGGGTTGATCTGACCGAAATTCGTGCACATGCTCATTGTCCGAATTTTCTTTAAAATTGTAATTACGAATTCATTTTATAGTTATAGAGTTTATTTTATTTGCATAAATTAGGTATTGGTGAATGATTAGCCTAATAAGAGTGCAAGATGATAAGAGTGTAAAACAATTTGAAAAAAATATCACAGCTGATCGTCAAGGTCATGGACATCCAATTTAGATTGTCCGTTTTTAAACAAACCGATAGAAATAATTGGTTTGTCAATGGAGTGAGAACAGCCGTCGTTACAACAAATACGTGTCAAATATTTCATCTGTATTCTCTGCAAAACAACCATACCAAATAAGAATAATACAAAAAAATGAATAAAATATTGCTACACTGTTAATTTACGAAATGTTCAAAATTCTCTCAAAAAGTTGGCAGGGCCACAGGCAGGGCCAGATGAAATTTGGCAGGGCCGCGGCCCTACCTGGCCCACCCCTGCCGTCGCTCCTGATTCCTGGATACATTCTTATTAGCTAAAGAACTGGCCAAAATGTATGAAAATCTATATTACCATAACACTGATTTAATGTGTTCAGTAAATGAACTGTACACATTGAATCACTGTTATGTAATAGATAATGGATGATTTTGAGGTCATTATAGAACTTATTAACCGAAGGCCGCTAGGCCTGAGGTTAATAAGTTCTATATGACCGAAATAAATCATCCATTATCTGTTATAATGCATGCTATAGATATGTTTCAGAAGAGGCTAATAATTTCCATAATTACCTCTGTACACGGATATCTCTCATAATTACCTCTAAACACGGATATCTTGAAGTCTGTATCTTGTCATTTCACAAGTTTTTGATTAACATTTTCCATTATGAAACATGAAAGGTCACCTTGCTATGGTAAATTTTACATGATTATTGAGATTCAAATTTCTAGAGGTAGAAAGCATTCAATTTCTAGTAGCACCTTGATAAGGATGTTTCAGTTTGCGGGCTGCATAATAGTAGTAGTCGGTCGGTGAACAAAAAAATGGAAGATTTTATCTATCTCATGGAAAATTAACAAAAACAAATGGTGGCCTAATTGAATGCGCATTTACTGAATAGCTTAATTTTGTAAGCTTATTCCTATTATGCGTTGCATCAAACACAGTGATCTGCAAAATATTATATTTCAGCATCTCGCATTTGTAGTGGAAGGTCAATAGGCTATATCGACAAGATTGCTATTTTGATGCCCTTTTAACCTTCAGAGACCTGAGGGGTCCAGTGGACCCCGGAGCCACATTTTTCTATTTCATTTTTTACACTGACGATATATCAACCACTCAAGCCCATACAAAATCATCATTTCTGACAGTGAATCTGCATGTGTTATTTCATTTTAATTGAATCAGTAGAAGTATGCCAGATAGGCCAAGGGGGTCCACTGGACCCCTCCTCAGGTCTCAGAGGGTGTAGAAATTCCATCACAAAATTTTTGATAGCTTTGGATAAATTTGAAGGAATGTACACATGGAAAGGATTAGCTGCATGAATTAAATCAATTTCATCAAAATCAACTATCTGAGGCTTTATGGTGACACAAAATATCGTAAAGCCGCCTCCTAGTACAAATGATGCTGTACTAAATGTGGTTGACTTACAAAAACACCATATTTTCGCACGTGTTTACTGAGAAGGCTGAAAGTCACTCAAGGGATTCGTTATACCGACCTGCTACACGCAAACATCATTGTTTTACTTAAAATCAACTTTCCTAATGTTTTGATATCGATTTAAGCAGGTAAACTAAGAATATGTCAAAAGGGTCCAGTGGACCCCCCTCACGTCTCAGAGGGTGTGAAAAAGCTCAGGTCTCTGAGGGTTAAATGGCATGATTTTGGACATTGATATATTTTGGAATAGTGAATGGCTGTTTCGACATAACGCATTGTCTAATTTTCACAAAATTCTGATCAACATTGCAGAAGGTTAAATTTTAACACAACCAAAATGATGTTTGACGGATTATGATAGAATAGATAAACAATGGAAAGGTTGCAGTAAAAAAAGAGGCTGAATATCTAGTGAAATTTTGTGAAGGAATGCAATGTTTTTGGTTGATCACACTCAACGTAATAATGACGGAAGCAACAAGAGGAAGAGTTCTGTTTATCATCCAAAGAAACGCTCTAGCTCAACATCGATAGTGACTTGGACGTGGTATGTTGATATTATATCACTACAAAATATATGTTGGGCCGTCCCATTGCGCAGTCAAAACGCTCTTTTTGCAAGCATCATTCACGGTAGAACTATAGCTGCACCTGGTAGAATGACCACTATCAAAGCTGGGATCGTTCAACAAAATGGCTTCTCTCAATGAGCGCACTAACAGACATTGCCACAGCAAAAGCAAAGTTTTCCGACTGCTGTTTTTCCAATTCTATTATGCCTAGTCACCGTCACCTATATCGTTGCAAAGTAGGTAAATCTAGGTACTATAATATTTAGGTAATTATGATGCTATATAACGACTTGATTGTGGAAATTATTAACCTGTATACATAGAAAGCTACACAATAGCATGCATTATAGAAATATATAATTAAGTTTTTCATAGAAGTCGCCAGTTCGTTAGCTGATAATAATTTACGTGGAAGGATATATCAATTGAAATGACATTTATCAATTGCTGATTAGAAGTCACTTGTCTGAATGCTGATGAATAGGGACCGTTCACAAAATCTGTGGACTGCATGAAAGAACATTCTAAAGGTTGAATCTGTGAACACAGATATACAGATTTCGCACCAATTGTTTTGTACCCATTGCAAACGATCCTGAGCAGTACGATATTCCAGCATGCAGCTAAACAATTCTACAGACGATTTTGTAATTTCATAATCAATGGCCAGCCATATTGTTTCTTTTGAAAAATTGATGGTTCTATTAAATAAGTTTTTTCTTGAATACAGAAGATACCGTCCTCAAGCTATAAAACATTAATGCATGTATTAAACATAAAACATGTCAGGTCAATTCTTTTGCTATTGGTTAAGATATGTAACCCAGTACAACCTGTTCATATCTACATTGTATCATACTGCATGTCATTGTATATATCATTTTCAAACTAATCTCATACATTTAAACTCCTACTAACACCAATAGAAATTCTTTTGTACCTGAAGATGATTGTCGGATAACAGTCGAAAAATTTTCTACATGTATATAAGAATAAGATCAATAATAATAACATCTTAAACTACTCCTGGCTCTTTCCAACCACAAAACATCAATGCTTCATTGCTTGTCAGTTAATCAGGTTTAATACTGTTCTATTCATTAAACGTCGCAGGTCAAATTATCCACAATAACTGACGCTGGAATATCATTTCAATTCACAGATGCAATAATGTCTAATAAATGAGAGAAATTTTGCAGGTCGGTCAGCGCCCACTAAAAGCTTCGATCACAATAATTTCAAGTTTTTCTTTCCCTAATGAGTTTTCTAACAGATTAGCAAAAACTTTCACCAGTACTCTCACATTCACGGATGTGCATGATTTCGATTCAGCTTGTAGCCGTTCTAAACTTTTGTTAGAGATATCTTATGTCCTCTCTATATTAAGATAGCAAAGATGGCTAGCAATCCGACCTCCTATGAAGATATCTGATCGACTTACATAGAAAAATGACCTTTGAAATATCGACAAACAAACCTACTTGCTCATTACACGATTTATCTCATTGTTTAAAGTCAGAGATCTGCTCTAAATTAAGGTCAAAGAATCTAACCAGGTAACAGTGTTATAAAATTAACGTCACAAAACGTGTACAAGCTTCAGAGGAAGATGCTTGTCAAGCAGTAGATAAAATGATGAAGCAACAATGGTTTATATTTGACATCAATGCCAACAATGCAAGCTCTACGTCATCTATCTAAAGTTCAAATATTATTCTTTATTCCTCGTCGAAGTCATGTAGTTACAAGCCCTCTGCCTGAATTTGAAATTCCTAAAGGGAACCACGTCGCTTATCTTCATAAGAATTTTGACAAATTTCCAGATCGCGCAGCCATCATTGATGATGAGACCGGAGAGACCTTTTCATACACTCAACTGCGTCAAGCAACCTTTGCTGTGGCCAGTGGATTAAAGAAAACCGGTTTAGAGCACGGTACTCGACTAACCATGTTTAGTCATAATCGCCCTGAATATGTTTTCGCTTTGCATGGAGCCGTTGCAGCAGGGTATGTGGTTTCGCCAATCAATTGCAATTATACAGCAGCGGAATTTGAGCAACCTCTGCGGGACGCCGGATCGTCTGTTATAGTGACGGATCGAGAGCGCCTTCCTGTGGTCAGAGAGGCAATGGCCAACGTTCCAAGTGTCCGCCAGGTATATTTGTTCGGTGAGTGCTTCAAACGGATTATTTAGTATGTTTTATCTTCAAAAATCGACAAATTTCAACATTGTGTAATAGCCCGGCAGCCAGAACGAGTTTTTGCAAGGAACGCGGCCGAAAATGAGACTTTCACAGAATGATATGCACCCTATGGCTACTACGAATCTGCACGTCTGCCGAGTTCTAGTTTGTTCATCCTCTTGTCAGACACGATCAAAAAGATACATGTTAATCCAATGGGACGCAAATTGCAATTTTTGGCAAGAATAAAATTTTTTTTTCTCTAATTAAAGGAAAAGCACTAAACGAAATTTTTGACGTGGAATGTCTTCAGGTCAATCATGTTAATGCGCCCCTGCACACGAAGCTAAACACATTCAGATTTGGCAAGGCTTCTAATGTTGGCAAACAGGCATTTTGAGCAACTTAACCCACATTTACCCTCATTCCCGCATACATGGCCGATCAGAAACATGATGATGACTTCACATCATAGGAAATTACCTGAAGGCATTCCATGTCAAAAATTGTGGCTCTGGCTTAGTATCAGCAACGTAAAAAACTAAAACATAGAGAATATGATTTGAATCAAAAGCTGCAATCTTTGTTCCACTGGATCTCTGTCCACAGGTATTTTTCCTTGATCCTATCTGACAAGAAGAGGAAACAGCTGGAACTCGCCAGACGCGCAGATTCGTAGTAGGCGTAGAGTGTACATCATTCTCTAAAAGTCCCATGAAATAACTCGCTCTGGCTGCTGGACTATTAGTGAGTAATGAATGTTCCAAGTTTCTGCTTCAGCAAATTTTAACTTCAGAAGTTCTTTAAATCAATGTTTATTGCTTATACTATACTGACATGAATGACTGTCAGTTATAGAAATATTTTTTATTCCGAAAGAATACCTGTCTAAGTTTTGTTTGCTGCTTCATAAAAGCAGACACAACCAGTGGCGTCGCGTGCTCCCCGACCACAGGCCTTCGCTCGGCATTGAGATACTATTTCTATACAAAGCACTTTTATGGCACAACATTAATTTTCATAAAATCTGAATTTTAAATACCAATTTTCCGAACATTTTTTAAGGTCAAGTGAAAGTGCACATGAGAAGTGATTGCTCATGTCACTTAACCACCTTGCTCAAGGAGCTGAGATCACTATATCCCCTCTCTGTCCAGACTACATTTTCTCGAGAAAAAGGAGGCAAGGCCAACAGTTTCTTGTGCTTCTCATGGCCGGTCAGCCGCTCACGAAATTTTGATGCATTAAAATGTCTTGTGTATTTCTTATTTCATCTCTGTGAGCACTTTCAATTTTCATATCAGGTGTTGGCCTACCTTGCTTGACGACTGTCATCTTTTCAGTATATTCCCTTCGGACGAAAGGCGTGGTTATGATCTCATCTGCAGCACTAAACATAGTGTCACATCAATCACGTAAAAACAAATTATGGAATTCTGCCGAATCTGAGTGTTCAAGTCAGATGCATTACTCTGCATTCATTGGAGAACGCTCATCATCTGATCGCAGTCTTGTTTGAACGTCAGCCGTCAGCTACTGTTGACGTAATGGCCTCTCTGACATAAAGCGATTCCAAGAACAATTGGGTAGCGCTTCCCTTACTATATTTAGATACCGCGCCTAGATCAAGAATTGCGTAGAATTTCATTACAAAAATTGGAGAAGGCAAAGCATCATGTCTATCGGGAAGGCCAATATTTACGCGGGCGCGTGCGCTTACTGCCTCACACACACAACTCTCTTTCGCTGTCTGAACATCAGTGCTCCGTCTGAACACACGACTAGCTTGTGTGCCTAATTGTTCGAAGAAAACAGCTGTGATTCAAGCAAGTGCTGCAAAACTGTTCACTCTTGAGGTTGAGCGTCTGATTTTGATACTGAAGCTATCGAATTTAAATGAATGATGACACTTCATTTTTATTAATGTTGGTAAATAATTTTTGAGGATGCGCCGAAGGCCTCACAGGTACGGAGAAGACGCCACTGAACACAACTCATAGGCTACTAAGATGAAATTCTCATTTTTAATACATGTACCTATTTCCGCAATGACCAACAAACTACAGGATATGCATTCTTTGTCAATTATTTCCACATTTCGTGCGAAATCTTGATTAAAATGAAATAGAAAACAGCAGTTGATTGCAAATACTTGTGACCTTCAATTATGCGTACAGTAGACAGAGCTCTGCAAAGTGTTGGATTGAAAATCCACTTTGCCTCATTCTTGTTGCGAGTGGCGTATAACTGACCACATAATGAGGGAATAGTTTGTATGCCCACTTTTCGAATAATTTTACATGAAGAAATTTTGATATCGATTTGTAAGATTATATCGTGATTTAGTTGCAGGTAGATCTACGTCGCCACAAGCATATTTGTATGCACTCATTAATGAAAAAACTGGCCTGGAATGCTTTCTTGTACACATCACAAGTCATTCGGCTGTAACAGAATGACCTGGCATGACCCATTGAAATTCATAGTTTTTCAACATGATTCCTGATGATTCATTGATGAATGAAATAACACAGCTGACTTGTCATGCGGCCTAAGACACTTAATACGTTCATGTTCGTGTCACAGAAAATAATTATGCTCACGCAGTTTTCTTACCTAAATTCACAGAAAACACACGCTAGGTTGCAAGATTTCGTTCTCGTGGATTCATGCCGTTTAACCCGGCTATTTGTACCACAGTTGCTCCACCTGTTCCACGCATGCATCCGGAGCATAGAAATTGATAACAATAGATCATCAAGAATGGAAGTAAAGCTTGATGCAATGGATAATAGTGGCACAAAAATCGCACGCAGTTTCACGTAGATACACTTGGCAACGGCTGCAATTCTACGCTTTTCATCGGTGTTTCCTCAACGTAGTTCCCCCGGATGTGCCGAGACATTGAGACCGGAGTCAATTTCCATTCTAGTCAACTTCAGAGAAACAATCTGTTTGTATGTCCAGACATGGTATGCATTGGTGGTAAGAGATAAAGATTTAACGTGAGAGCTGCTGACATTTCATTCGCGCACCAGTTTTGCATTAATTCTAATACGTGGATTGTCACCCAACATGAGTAAAACAATACGCTTTAAGTTATTACACTAGGTGATGACACGCTCAATGACACGTAATTACACATGACCCTAAACATCCGTGGCTATGCGTGACATTGCTGCAACATCTGCCGGCAGTCCTGCTATGTAGACTTTGCGCCTCATGTGTCTGCATATATCAAAGGTTAAACAATGTGATAGGACCTCAATTTCATGCTCAGGGAAGACAGAACATGCTCAGGGGGGAGGTTCATCTATGGTTCAAGCGGCAACGCAGACAACCGTAGACACGGTGGGTTTAAAACTTTTTTATCCTCGAAAAATTGTCCATGTTAAATTCTTGCGCAATTATGATCTACAGTGGTTACTGATTGCATCGACACCAATTTTAAAAAAATCGACAGCTCTCTCGCTGATTTACAGGCAAAACACGCTTATCATACTACTTACAAAATTGATGATGCATTATTGATGAAAACAACAACTGTCCATGGCTAATTTTTAGATAACAATCATCTACACTGGTTGCTGATTGCATCGACAACGATTTTAAAAAAATCGACAGCTGTCTAACTGATTTACAGGCCAAAACGCTTATCATACTACTTATAAAATTGATGATGCAATATTGAAGAGAACAGCAGTCGTCCAATATGATTTTGTGCTGGAATCCATTTTTTGACTACTGAAAATGATGTCTACTGACCAGCAACTATGTTCTAGAGTTGTCACCGGTGAACAGCAGTCCTATTTGTAATCACTTCATGTACTAGGTGTTATAATTGAGCCGACATAGAGGCCAACTTTTTTCAAAACTTCATAAAAGACATCATGGCATGATTGATCTATTGGTAGTAAAAACACAAGCACAAAAATACAAAATTCACGCTCAACTGCAACTGCAACATGCAAAACAAAACAAGTTAGAATGAATTAATTGTCATTTTTTCCGCAGACAACTCAAATATGTCGACTATTATATTCACGCACTGCTTGGAGAAGTCTTTGAGAAAATGAGGGATGATTGAGAGGCACCTGGTATTTCAACCAAAATGGTTTGAAATTAGAATGTAGGGACTCAGATGCTTGCTCGGAATAGGGCCCTAGTGGAAGACATTTTCTCTCACAAAAATCAATCACATGAAATATGATAGCATGTATTTTTGGAGTTACAGGTTTTTCAAGACTCAAGTAGCTTTTTTGAAAATTGTGTATGTTTTGAACATACTCTGGACTCAGTCGGCTACCAAAGCAGCTGTCGACAACCTTTCGCAAGTCAGACAACACTTGAACATACTTTAAAATATGAACTGGGCATATTAGACGAAGCAAATCAACAGTCTTAAGAAGTTTTCGACATGAGTTGCCGTCAAATGTGCCACCACGAATAGTTGACCTAATCAGATGACAGGAATCGGGCCATTTAGTAGCCTCGGACCATTCTTTCAACATGTGGTCATAAATCGAATTTACAGCACCCATCATGATATGAAGCTCTGTGGGAGGTATGAAATTGACTATCGCATTTTCGTGGTCATCCTTTATTATCAGCAAATGAACACAGTTAGAATAATCCCTTGCCAGTTTCGGATCAGCACCCTCGCGATGCCAGCTCCAGAAACTTTCTGAAATGGTTCTCAGAGTTCTCAATTGTCCCCTACAAGAAAGTTTACCTTTCTCAACGTCGCACCATGCACAAGGATGGCAAGAAGAATGGGCATTTAGTCCCAACATAATGTTGATCATCTTAAGATCGAGAGCGTAGGTAACATTTGGAATTACAGTCTTCTTCAATTTCTTCTTCGACTCGCACGCAATAACACGCCTCAAGTGTGTGAATAATGTAACGAATGAGTCATAGATTGATAATAACATCAATAGCTATCTATCTTTGATGAATGCATTCAAACATATTTCTATTAGTGCAACTGATTCCATAGACATCTTTGATCTGATAGATATCTTGTCTTGATTTGACAGAAATGCGTGATAGAATGATACAATTCAATTTAGGACTGCTGGCACACTTTGCCGACAGCAACCGTGATACGAAGCCAAACGATTAATTAAGATAGATATCTGAAACTAATAATCCAGATGTTGCTGATGACTTTCATCTGAATACTCAGGAAGACGGATGAAGTGAGAAAATGTTACAAAATTGATTACTTCCTAGGTAGTCTTATTAGAACACATATCAAAGACAACTGTAGGACACAATTGTCAAACAGTAGATATTATTTTCAGAAGCCAAGAAATACATTCCAGCTCAAAATTATATTGGACAACTGCTGTTCTCTTCAATATTACATCATCAATTTTATAAGTAGTATGATAAGCGTTTTGGCCTGTAAATCAGCGAGACAGCTGTCGATTTTTTTAAAATCGGTGTCGATGCAATCAGCAACCAGTGTAGATGATTGTTATCTAAAAATTAGTCATGGACAGTTGTCGTCTTCATCAATAATGCATCATCAATTTTGTAAGTAGTATGATAAGCGTGTTTTGCCTGTAAATCAGCGAGACAGCTGTCGATTTTTTTAAAATTGGTGTCGATGCAATCAGTAACCACTGTAAATCATAATTGCGCAAGAATTTAACATGGACAAAAGTTTTAAACCCACCGTGTTGACAACGCGCAAACTATTAACGCTGGCCGCACGTATTCATAAACATTCCCCATGTTTTAACAGCATCAGATCAAGTGATTTCTGACTCTTAGTGCAGCGCGTATGTACGCGGGTAGAAGAATAGAATGTCCTTAACCACGGATGTTTGGGATGTTCCGTAATTACGCGTGAATTACGCGTTGCATGTCACCTAGTGGATTCCAGTCGTCATACAAGCTACGGAGGGTCAAATATCGCAAAACTGCCTCTATTTCTGTATATCCATGTGCTTCCGAGTTTGGTAGACTCAATGACGTAATGATCCATCATTCATTTAAAAACTCAAACAGAGATTTGTCATTTTTATGATTTTGATTACACTTCTGTGGTAGAATTCTCCCTTCAATTGGAGGGGACAACAACAGATGGCGAAGGTTCTGGGAAAGTTAGGTACTTGGGGCCCTTGGGCCAGTTTCTTGGACAGTTCAATTTGGCACATTGCACACTGAAGTGATCTTTCCTTCGAGGCCATTTAGCTGCGGCGGAGCTTCGACACTGACTTGCTAATGTTTGTGAAATCACGGTCAATTTCAGGGCTGGCGAGGAAGATCTTCGTGCTCATGGAAAGGAAATAGATTGACCGAAATTAGTCAAGCGGTTCCCTAAATTTCATAAAATCCGCTTTGCTGAGCGTTGTAATAATGCATGTAACATGCCGTTGAAAAATATAATTTTGAATTTGTTTTCACAACATGGTCGAGGTGCTAATACAAAACAAGGACTTTTTAAAACACTAGACATCGCTGGGTATAAGTCGTAGTCTGATTTGTGAAGAATTGGGTGAAGAATATTTTATTAGAATTGATTTCTAAGAATTGGGTGGATGAATATCTTTATCGCTATTCATATATTTATATATTGCTTTTGCATTAATGAGATTATAACCCTTTCTCATTATAGAATGTCAAATTTCTATGATAGGAGTGTGAAATAGACCGGCACAGAATCGCAATAATTGTCTTAAATGTTGATGCTCGCTCTGTTCGTTTAATATTATATTATACAACCGATAAAATGTCAGATTTTTGTAGGGTTGTCCTTTCTTAAAAGTCCATCCCTTGTTTGTGCAATTTGTTTTCTGTCTTGTATTCTATGTCATTTAATTACATCGCTTATTACTCCATTATTGGCAGTGTTAATGATTATCTCAATGAAAGTCTTTCACTGAAAAGATTTCCTGTAATTAAAGAAAAAAATAGTTATTTTGTTTAGATGCGTTACTTTCTTCAATCATTATTTACGATGATTGTTGATGACGTACCGCTAATTGCTCTGGACATACAAGCAAGATTAGAAAAAGACGAAACTCGAGAGTTTATTATAGAATCTGCAGCATAAGCCACACACCCATTTCTGGTTGAAACCTCAGCCTATAGGCGGGATTGTCGATGAGAACACACCAACAAAGGAACAGTCAATCACGCAGTCGGAACATCGTGCATCAAGTGACATGTTCAAGTCAGCCTCAGTATTCTGAGTGTTACTGTCACAGAGGTTGCTGTCTTGTAAAGTTTGCGTGGGTTTCTTATTGTCGATTTGCACATTTTCAGCGTATTTGTTTGGTCGTTGTTTGCAGTTACTCTTGACTTAAATATATTTTTTAGCGAAGTCTCACCTTGAAATCGCTGAACGTCGCAAGCAATCCTCCAGCGACTCAAAATGTGCAGAACGAAAATGTCTAGAACAGGAAATGTTTACCAATGGCGGTGTTGGTGGGTGGGGAAAGGAGTTGAAAGAAGTACTTTGACGCATTGGTGGGAAAATAGAATAGTGTTTATATTGAGAATGAAAATCACAATTTACAATCAAGTGTTGACAGATAAAAGGTAGATGTGGTAAAAAAACAACACCTATCATTAGATAAAAGTAGTGACCAAAAGTTATGGCGGACGGCGACTTTGAATCTAGCACATAAAACTAGCCATGAAAGGAAAAAACGAGTCTTTCATCTTGGCAGTGCGGCATAACGGGATGCAAGGAACACCAGTATGTAACAATCTTTCAGGGGTTAGTTTGTGAAGAATGTGTGTATTGTCACTTTCAGCTTTGATAAATAATTGTTTGCTAATCAACAAACGGCGGTTTTCAATTTCACGTAAAGAACACTGACAAGTTCTGGGATCGTCTCGAAAAATTATCATATGTGCTCTTTTATCGACTCGAGCAAGACGGTTGTTCAATATTCTATTGAGGCTTACAAAAACAGGGCAGGCATATTCACAAACAGATCTTACATATGAGGTATACACTTGGTGAAGTTCGTCGCTCGATACAAATGAACGAAGCTTGCGTAAAACATAAAAGGGCTTATTGACAACTTTAATAATATTATTCACATGAGCCTCCCAACTTAACGTTTCAGAAATAGTGATACCCAGGATATTAACAGATGGGACAATATCAACAGGAAAACTGTACAAAGATGGGTTCTGCAAATCAGAATTCTTAAGACAGATGACTGCTTTGGATTTTTACACGTTCAAAGAAAGATTGTTTCTTTCACACCAGTTTGAAACATCATTGACATAGGTAAGTACAATCTCATTAACATGGGCAGAGTCAGTATCATAAATAGGTAATATCAGCGTCAGATCGTCTGCATATTTCACGCAACCTACAGCATTACCTAGATTCCCAGTACATCGATAATCACCAAAAAATGCGGCAAAAATATATGGAGCGAGAACAGTACCCTGCGCCATTCATCCATTATTGGCTGAATCATTCAGCCATAACACAAAACCAGAGGGCAAGCCAGCTCGTAAGAATTTGCTAACAATAAGATCATGATTTAGCTTGTCAAAAGCCTTCTGAAGGTCAAAAGTTATGAGGACCGAGCCGCAGCGATTCTTTTCATCATAGTTTTTGCATAGCTCATTTGTGATTGTTACCAGAGCTGTTGCAGTTGAGCATGATTTTCTAAATCCATGCTGTTCTGGGCCGAATAACTGCACACTTTGTGGGTACATATTCGTCAATACAATTCTTTCAAACAATTTGGCAGGGAGAATGGTCTGTGAGATCGGTCTTAACTTATCAATCTTTGTTGGATATGCTTTGGGCACCGGTGTTATGACATCGCTTTTCCATTCAATGGTAATTTTCTTTGATCAATGGACGCTTGATAAATATCAGTGAGAGGAAGACCAATGTATTTTGATAGCTGCTTATAAATGATGGAGGGAATATTTTTGTCACCTGATGATTTGCTTGATCTTACTTTTGTCAAAGCACTCATGACGTCATGCGCATTGACTTGCAAACTCCAACCGTCATCAATTATTTCACTGTCAACAGGCATTAAATTTCGATTTAGAACACCTTTGAACTCATCAACAATCTTTGTTAATGTATTTTGAACACGACCATATTCGTTCATGCAATTATCAAAAGTGTTTTTTCTTTTTTCTTTTCCAGTGAAGGAGGCCAGCAGTTTCCATGGTCCGTTGGATTTGCTTTTGATTTTATTAGCCCAAATTTGTTTGCATTTCTGTACTTTGTTTCTCAATTTGATTTTCAGATGCTCATATCGACCCCAATCTTTTGCCCGGTATGCAGCCCAGCGCTCATCAATTAGATGTTTTGTTAACGGAGTCAACCACTCCTTATCATTTGAGCTCATAACAACATCATATTGGGGGATTATTTGGTTGACATACTTCGACAATGTGTCATGAAATATACGCCATTTGCCGTTAACATCATTGGTACTCGACAATAAAGACCAATCATGGTTTTCGACTATGGAACAAAGTTTATCAATGTTCGATTTTCGAAGATCATATACTTTGCGAACAGAAAAATAGGATGCATTTACATTTGTATCAACAAAGCTGTGACAGGTAATGAACAAGTGATCAGCGTTGCCAATGAGAGAGTTGTACTTTACATTATCAGGGGTGTACGAAGTGGTCAAATCTCTCGATATCAAAACATGATCCAAAATTTTATCTTTACGTGTTGGGTGAAGAATGAGATCAGATAGATGAAAATCATTACATGATGGTTGAAATGATTCAAATCTCCGGCCATAATGAAATTGTACAAAGGCTTCAAAGCCAAAAGATATTCGTATAAATTACTGATGAAATCGTAAATTGCACCAAGATCATTCGAATTACATGATGGTGCGATGTACATACATGAAACATACAGTCGTGCGTTTGGAATTTCTATAATATTAACAGAAGCATTCTCTGGAAAACTGAATGGCACATGGACATCGGAAGGACATAAAAGTTTGCTGACATATACAGCTGTACCTCCTCCTCTTCTTCCATTCCGATCGTTTCTAAACATGCTGTAATTTGGTATGTGAACCAAGGCATCCGAAATATTACAATGGAGCCAGGTTTCCGTTATACAGACAATGTCAGATTTTATTACAGACAAAATAGCACTTAATTCATTCACTTTCGGTAAGAGCGATTGAATGTTTACAAGGGATACAGAGGGGTAACTAGTAGACGGTTTACTTGAGGACAGGAGAGGCATAAGAGAGTTTACCGAAAATTCGAAGCAGTGTTTTTTTGAACTATTTCTCCGTGACGTATCCAAACATCTTCGCCTGCTTGTCTGCGAATCTTAAGTTCTTGTATCAATAATTTATGTTGTTTGCTCTGAGAAGGGGTGAGATCTTGATTGATGTAGATACTTTTGTGATTTGCGGAGCTTTTCAACTTTTTGGCATTTTTCAAGATGGTGTACTTGAATTTTCCGCTGCTGCAAGCTACCTTTAATGGACGACTTTTATTCGCTGGTGGGCGCCCCAACCTTTGAACACTGTCTATATTGATTCTACCGTCGATAACATCAATCTCTTCGAGGACTCTTATCACCTTTCCAAAATCTCTTTCCCGTCTTTCTTCGACATTTCCTTCATTCACTTCCGGGATGCCAATCATGATTAAGTTATTCTGGCGCAGTAAACGCTGATGCATTTCTTCAGTTGCTTTATTCACTTCTTCATCAATCTTTGAACTTATGGTGTTGTACTTATCTTGCAAGGTGTTATACTTTTGAGTAAGCTCAATATGACTGAATATCTGACTCAATATCAATCGAATATATTGACTCAAACTGACTCAATATCAATCAATAAAGATAGCTTTGATAAATGCAACTGCATCACCTCATTTATCTTTTTCTTTATGATAGAGATTATATCATTCTGATGTGGAGCCGGGGGTGATTCGGACTTTAGCTGGCTTTGGACTTTAGAGACATAACAGCTTCTAAAAGTTCCTGTTTTGTAACCGTACTTTTCTTGTTTTGTAGGTCAGCAACAGTCATAGATATGACTCTGTTCGTTGAACCCGTATTGCAGAAATAGAATGTCCGGACAACAATTGATGAAAACAAACAGCAGCTCTAAACGAATTATTTTTAGCTCTGTACAGATGACGCTGTGTATGTCACGTGATCAAAAATCAATAATTCAGAAATCGAGCGACAGGGAGTGCCTTAGATGCATAGAAATAAACTGTTTAACTGAAGTAGACTAGAATGGAAATTGACTCAAGGTCGCGGCACATCCGGGGGAACTAAGTTGGGGCATGAAGAACCAATGAAAAGCTTCGATTTACTCATGTGACTAATTCTAACCCAATGATACAGACGTTGGCAGGTGCATCTAAGTGAAAATGCGTGCGATTTATGTGCCTTTTTTGTGCATTGCATGAAGCTTAATTTCCATTCTAGAGGTTTTATTGTCATGCAATGAAAATAACAGCTGATTTTCAAAGCAGTTGACAATACCAACTGTTCATACACACTCTCAAACACTCGAAATGTGGATAAAGATCACAAGATACGAGGCCGGGTCTGATTGCCAAAGACCATGCAAAGACGGACAGATCCAGTCAGCCCAACACTGAACAGCAAAGCGAAATAATGTCGAATTAGATATCTATGCACTAATCCCGAATGACAATAGCACAGACTAAGCAAACACGTGATTCCAGCGATAGAGGATCGTAGCACATAAGAGACCAAGTGATGGACACTCATTCCAAATCGAACACGGGTCCAAAAACGTGCAAAAAACACAAAAACCACTGAAATACTTGACAAAACCTGCAACAACTACAATCAGGAGACAAAGACGAATCGCCAATCAAAAAATTAATGAGATCGACCCACAACATCCACCAGAGAATGAGAAAAACTGCTCGACAACGAGAGCGGCAAAATCGTACAACCGTCACACAGAGAGGTGAAAAGCAAGAAGAAAAATGTCCATGTTGACTGGATTCTGCTTTTCTGAAGTCAGAGCTGTAATTATAAAAAAGTTTCTCGTGATCTTGATGGGGTGCAATGCCCGGTCGCTATTGACAGACAAGCAATCACAATTCAGTAGGTATAGTTTGCCATTGCTGTGAAACCTTATAAGTTCTGACCTAGTTTTCTTTTTCTTAAAATTTATGTGCCTCTTGTATAGCGATTGTTTTAATGGAGCTCAGTAGGACAATGATTTGATGATTTTTTGCTATTAATCCATGTTTGTTTTTTCTCTTAGATACCGCGTATTGAGGGATTGGAGAATCATAAATATTTTCTTATGATAATCATAATGAGGATGAGTACACTGTAAACTGTACATTGTAAATCGGTCAATACCAATCACATACGAAGGACGCATACCAAAATATTTTTTTTGGTATATTCTGTATTCTCTTGGTATATATTTGTATGCTTTTCGTATGCTTTTTCAAATGTGGTATGCTTTACATACTAAAGCCATACCAGCACAATATTAAAGGAATGCATCAATGATTTCTAATATATGTTGATTTAAGGCCCTTTGTAAATAAAGATCATACTAATGTTACCACTGCTTTGTAAATAGTAAGATAATGACATTTAATAGTCAAACTTACAATACTGAATTCGATTTTAATACATGTAAGTCCGAGGCATTTCATAAATAATCAATAAGTATTTGACCATCAACAATTATGCATTATGTAATTTTGGAACTAAGCATATTATCAATCCGAAATAAAAACACATTATAATTCATGAACCCAAAAAAGTTATGTTTGAGATATATAAGTCAACATGGTTGCTCAATAGTTATCGTATTATTTAAATGATGTTTATCAACTTAGTTCATGGAAATGAGCTAATTATGAGTCTTGTGAATGACATGAGACTAGTGGCAACGATGCCATGCGGCGTTACTTCCACAATAAATCCAATCTAGTTAAATACCACTCTTTCACAAAGAAATATTCTCGACAGGTATTACTGGAAAAATGTTATTTGACAGTAGCATGTAGTATAATTTATTTTTTGCTATGTGACTTAAACCTCTTCATCCTAAACACATACGAATGAGGACGAATTTGCATCGGGTCTCGTATATAAAAC
This sequence comes from Prostheceraeus crozeri, assembly GCA_907163375.1. NCBI lineage: Eukaryota > Metazoa > Platyhelminthes > Polycladida > Euryleptidae > Prostheceraeus > Prostheceraeus crozeri. Next base: position 13,496 of record CAJQUW010006835.1, on the reverse strand, counting down.
ATACCAACAACTCGTATTTAATTGTAAAACAGCCAATCACAGATAGAATAGTTTGTATCGCTACATACCAATCACATACGAAAGTAAGTGAGATTTCGTATGAAAAACATACCAGATCTCTGTAAACATAAGAGAATCTCGTATCAGATGTTAGTTTCAAATTGTATGTGATTTTGGTATCCAGCCGTTTACAGTGTAGGGCACTGATTTCGGCACGAAGCCGAAATTGCGTTAGTGCCTTTCTAGTGCCCTGACTGGCGCCACTAGGTACTAATAGGCGCCAAACCAGATATTTGCTTATCCAATGAAATCGAAGGAAAATCAATGGCACGAACTCGGCACTATGAACTGCGTGCCTACTCGTGCCTTGTGTTGGTTAGAATTGATGCCTAAATTTCGTGGCCTAGAGTTTACAGCTTGCACATTGAAATGTCACTGTAAAATGTGTTGAATGAATGAACTAATCATTTGAATAGTTAAGAAAAGTCATTCAAAATTACTTGGAATTGAGAAATTGAAGCAAACACTTAAATGTCTTGAATAAAAGAGGTGAAACTGCCTGATTTTTATGACTCTCAATATTTCTCATTTTGAGATTTGTAATTATCAAGTTAGTGTAATTTCGACCTGTATTCATTAGATATCACTTTAAGCATCCTACTGACAAATCGCCTAAGTTGGTGCGCCCGAAATAAGTGATAAATGCTGCTGTTTGCTTGCACAATTTAAATAGAATAAATGAATATTGAGTTGCAAATTGCAATTTGATAATAGTAAATCTCAAATTTACCCGGACATGGCTGCAGCTTTAAAGACGGAGTTGTGTCGATGTTGAGAGATGTAGACTAGGCCTGCTGATGATTCCTGATATTCGATAAAATGGCAGCTATTCAGTTCTGCTTCCATTTTTCAACTGAGGATGCAACTTAATATTTAATTATCATATTCGCCTACGTTTCTCATTTTGCATAAGTTGCACTATTTCATGTGTTGAAAATGAAACACAAACATCAAAATGATCGCGATTTTCAATTCCAGGTGAAAGTGCATCAACAAGTCAAGAGCTTGGATGTCTTCCTTTTGATGAACTCCTGAACGATAACGGCTCAGCAATGGGCGGCTCTTGCGTTGAAGTGGACGACAAGAATGACGTCGCTTATCTGCCTTTCTCAAGCGGTACTTCTGGTTTGCCAAAAGGAGTGACATTGACTCATCAGAATCTCTCCAGCAATAGTTTAATGATCAATGCTCTGTTTGTAAACGAAATTGCAACCGTAATAGGTTCTGGACTTCTTCCGTACTATCACATAGCCGGATTGGCTGGGATTCTAGGCAATTCAGTTACCACAGGCGGTACGATGGTAGTTATGTCCAAGTTTATACCCGAAAAATTTCTTACTTCACTTGAAAAGTACAAAATTAATCAGATTTGCGCAGTTCCGACCATTGTTCTCTTCTTTCTTCAACATCCAATGGTCAACAACTTTGATTTATCTGCCATGAGGAGGCTTCTTTCAGGCGGCTCTTCGCTAGGTAAAGAAACTGAAAAGGAATTTACAAGAAAATTTCCAAATATAGAACTCACCAATGCTTACGGAATGACTGAAACCTCATCCATTGCTTTCATTACTCCTTGGAAATATCAGAGGCCTGCACACGGATCTACCCTGGGTAGCGTTGGTATCTGTGCTCCGAATCAAGAAGCTAAGATAGTCGACATTGAAACAAAGGAAGCACTGCCGATTGGTGAAATCGGAGAAATTGTGGTGCGAGGGCCACACATTATGAAGGGATATTTTGGAAATCAACAGGCCACGACTGAATGCATAGATGCAGACGGATGGCTGTACACAGGAGATATCGGATACTTCGATAAACATGAATATCTCTACGTCAACGACCGCATCAAGGAATTAATCAAATATAAATCATTTCAGGTGAGAGCTTTCTAGTTCTAAGCATGCAGTGAGGGGTTCTTGCGCTGCAGAAAAGGTTGTGTCGAGAGAAAGTTTAAAGACTGTCAGAAGTGTGTTTGATATTTCAAGTTGTTATAACATTTATAGGCTTACAATAATAACTTAATTTGTGCAGTAATAAGCGCGCATGGATAAGCAAATTAAGCAAGCAAGCGCTTTGATTCACCAATTAAATGAGATAAATGACAATTTAATGAGACTGGATAGAAAACGAATATTCATGGCACGGTCTTCAGACAGAGGCTCGGTCGGGACAATTAAATGGTATACCACGAGCTATTAAACTTGCGCTTCGCGTTCATCTAATCGCTCGTGGTGTAACCGAATTGTCGTCACAGTTTTCTGTCAAACTGACATTGTGTCCTCGATGTATGAGTTGTATGAATCATAGACATCGGTCCGCGTGACCAATGATTTCTGAAACCGTTTCATAACTATCGACAAGCAGAATTTTATTGTCTAATTGGTTTGTCGATTTGTCAGACTCATAACACTACATTTGTACCATTTAACTGCATTTAGGCAAAAATCCATGACCGCAAACATTTTTGTCAACTTACTTGAATGTTGCCTATCTCTCTGCTGTGCCATCTTTCTTTTTTGTAGCAAGCTTCATGATTAACTTTCAATTGGTATTGTGATGACGAAAGAAATGAACTTCTATGACGCAAAATGATCAAATAGATACGGTATTTTATTGTTTTCTCTTTAGACAATCGCAATCTAAAAGCAACTAGGATATCAGCTGCTTAGACGGGTCTTTTCTTTGAAATGCTATGTATTAGGGAAGAAAGTTGAAGGACCTTCATGTTTAAAACTCATTCATTTTGGATTTAATTGTTGAATGTCTAGGCGTAGATTCCAGGAAGAGTTTTAGTAGTTACATAGAAATCGGTCAAGTCTGATGCATCACATTGGTAAAGAATTTGCACTTGTCATACCAGTCATACATGTCAGTCTCACAAACCTAAAAGACCAAGTAAAACTTCTGCTGCAAGTGTGTGTAAGTCTAAGATTTTCTGTCTCGGTGTCGTGCAATTTTTTTCGATGCTGTTACACATTTTCCATTGAGTATATAACCTACAACTGTATTGCTACTATCATCCATTCATAGCGCTAAGCTGCAGGCTCTGATTCTCTCGAGAAGAGACAGTCAGTCACAGATTCTTAGAAAAGAGGGAATAATAACTATCTGGCTGATCATCATCAGGTACATGATTCCTTGTTCCGCAAGCAACACCCATGGCAACGCCTATGTGTCTCATGGTCTTGTCTATCGATCGACTATACCTTAGGGATGCTGCTGACTTATTTGACGGCTAGCGAATAGCGATGGAGGCTACAACGTATTGCTTGAGCCTACACGTAGGCCTACCACAGTAGACATGGGATTCAATTTATCAGTTAACCAAATACAGGTTTACAACAAAATTCCTAGCCAATTCCTAGACATGCTCAAAATATGTAGACTATCTACCTAGATGTACCTATACACTGTACCGGTAAAAGCTTCGGCTTTATTGTAGATAATGTCTATGCTTAATAAGCCTCAAACCACGGCTTTATTCATAAGCTTATCATCAAGAATCAATCAATAAGTAAGTCGTAGCCTATAACGCAGGCCTACACATGCTATCGCGAAGGTAGCTAGACTTCGAAAATGCAACATCATGACGGTCGCCTTTTGCTGTAGCTTGCGATTTATCGTATAGGCTAATTACATTAGATTCGTTAGGCCCGACTATATGGTCCAAAAATCAATTTCGCTTGCCTTGATGGGGTGATACAGAACCTAAGCCTGACTAGCAAACCGATGCATGAGGGGCTACCCAGCTACCTATAACCTAAACACATGGCCTAGACACAGTGCCAGTGCATGACTCGGTTACTATGCAACCAGGTTAAGGCGTATGCCTATATGCATGGCATAGTCCTATAATGATGTTATGGGGACTATGGCAGCTAGAATTTTGCTTCATGTTAGGCTAGGGAGTGGAGTCCAAGCCCTCTAGGGGACCTAGGAAGCAATTCTATGGTAGTAGAATTCTGCATATGGTAAGGCTTGCGTCATCAAAAATCTTGCTTGGGTTACTTGGGCTAGTAATTTCTGCAAGTTAAGTGGACTTTTTTCATATTGTTTGAAAAGGTGGTAAAATTATCAGTAGATTTCCCGTTAGTTATTTATATTTACTAATCATCATCAACAATCATTCCATGATCTTTGTTCGTTATGTAGTCCTGAATAATCATTGATATATTTGATCAGGTCGTTAGCTGCTGGTTTCCGTTCTCTAATGCCACAAGATGAATTTTCACTGAAATATTCCAACTACATGTACATGGATGACTGCAATCCATTCATCTTCACAATCTTTTATACATTTTCTCTTCCTTTCTGCGCAGATAGAATGTTTTGAAGCTGAGATGGCATGCAGATGAGCTTACCAATTTTGAAGGATGTTAAGCAGATTAGGAGGAATATCCAAAAGATTACATTTCCTTGATAATTAGATAGCGAACGGGAAATCACCGTGTTTCATTCGGAGACTAAGGTAATGATAATCTTTGATGAAGATGTGTGATGGAAACATTGGACTGAAATTGTCACTTCAAGATTTCAATCAGTGCATTTTCTATCAAACCCTGATCTGTGGGAACCAGGGATGCGAACTCCGACTCCAGGGGTTGATAGGAGTCCGGCAATTGATAGTACTCCGACTCCGGGTGGCAAGTATATATAGCCTAGTTTTTTGAAAAAAAATCTGATGACCTACATCATAGATCATTATAGGCTTACCTGAACCTATCTTTAGTGATCATCGCTTTATCAATTATCAATCACTTTCGATGAAAGTTTATCAAAAGTCGCTATAAATTGAATGCATGCGACTCGGCTCCTCCCATCTTGTTGATGTGTGCTTCACACGGTTTTTCTCTAGTCTCTACCAGGCAGGAAAATCCCTCCTTCTCCACACAATTTGAGTACATTTTCGATTTTAATATCCGCTTTGGAGGAGCCATCACACATTATTAACGTGAGGGTAAGAGGTAATGTTCTCAAACAAATTAGTGTTTCATTTTTGTCTCTGACGTGACCTTTGGTGCGTAGGTGTGATTGAGGCTAGGAAGGCTTGCCTTCTCTACTAAATCGCCGAGTGAAAAGACAATCCTGTTTTTCCGCTATTACGGTTCATTCCCTCAACTATTATAAGCTTTGTATGCGCTGCTGTCTCTATACTTTTGTTTGACGGAGATATTGACATCAAGACAGTGACAGCTATGCACGAGGATAGATAATTAGTTTGTATTTTACTTCGGGTCTTGTTATAGGCCGGAGTCTGAGTGGAATCATTTGATAGGACTGCGACTCCGACTCCAGCATCCCTAGTGGGAACCCTTTTGTTAAGAAATTTTCATGACTGAATTGAAAATGTCATGCATGCACAGAAGAAAATAGAAAAATGTCCTCAGACCTGAACAAGCACAACAATTCCTGGGCAGCCGTAAACGCTCAGTTTCACCCCACAAGGGGTCGTCAGTACGCTCGGAATGGCCCAAACTAGCTTACAATAATTAGAATGGCTGAACTAACTGAATGACTGTACAACAGGCTGCTCTGCGTTTATTTATACTGTCTGAATTTGCTCAAGTCTGAGGACATCTCTCTTTTCTATGTCCAGGCGACCTGGCACTCTGACATCAGCCGCACGGCTAGCCCATGATAAACATACGGGTATGTTTTCAATGAGACGAGCATCAAAATAGCTAATGTTGAATACATAGGCATCGTGTGAAAAGAGAGAGAGAGCATATAACATTTGAATTAACACACAAGAATAAACTCAAGCAGATATCAGGCATTCACTCATGCCATAGAGCTGTAAAGTCCATCAAAGTACTTGCAAAATCACCAACAACCGTTTGCTTCGACAAATGCCGTATCACGATTAAATATTTCATCAAATTGCAGTATCATCTCTTCCGGCGATAGAAGAGGCGCAGATATATTAGTGACATCTCCCAATCATTGATTCTTCGATTGAGAAATTACCGTGCGCTAGGATGTTGTCTGGTGGATTCCATCTCATCTCAATTGTCAGTTGTCACATAAGTCCTACTCACCAAGGGCACATGCATGCTTTCACAAGGTGCTCTATCTTCATATATAGCCTTGATGGCTTGATTCAAGGGAAAATATACTTCTGCGGATACTATAATGTATTAAAATACAAATATAACGCCCGACGTTTCGCTGTCAACCAGCTTGATCACAAGCAAAATTTATAACGGCACAAAGGTGATAAAAACTGGAAGCGTGCGCAGAATGGAGTTACACGTCAGTGCGGGATAGTCTCGTGAATAATCAAGCACTTCAAGAGAGAATCATCTACAGTGCTTAACCATTTCAAAGAATCTCATCCGCAGCATATCGTCCAGCACAATATCAAATGGGAAGTATTGCATCACAATGTGAGAAGTTGGCATAAACGGACCTACCTTGAAGCCTTTTGTATAAGCGAGGTGAACTCAACGGCCCTCATGAATGGCTGCATCGGTAGGAAATTATCTGTCTGCTGATGTGTGCGCGCTACTACTTTGCTTCACTTCTCGTTTAGCTTTTGAACTTTTAGCATTACTACTTGTATCGTAAATATAGTAGCACCTCAAGACCCCTAAACATGTTTAGGGGACCTTGATTATTCACGTGACTATCCCGCACTGACGTGTAACTCCATTCTGCGCACGCTTCCAGTTTTTATCACCTTTGTGCCATTATAAATTTTGCTCGTGATCAAGCTGGTTGACAGCGAAACGTCGGGCGTTATATTTGTATTTTAATACATTATAGTATCCGCAGAAGTATATTTTCCTTTGAATTAACCACTACCGGCTACGAGGAGCATACCCTACCAACCTTGATGGCTTGAGTTCCTCCAAGTAACCAGTGCCATCTTCAGGTACCATTTCATCTCAGCGTCGTGCGACGCTTCACTAGAAAGCTTAATCATGCACTGTATGACAGATCTGTGCATTCACAGACTTCCTAGAAAGGAAGTTAAATTCATTCAACTAATCCAGTTGAGGGAAATGCAAAATACACATCTATGTCATAGAGATTTTATTGCAAGTCAAATAGCGAAGAAAATTATCAGAATACTACTGAAATCCTAAATTGAAGTAGTATGATGATGTAGAAAGAATATCTACGAGATGTCCTATTTATATGGCTTGTTCCAAATGTAGTGCCTCTCCAAACTTTCCTATTCACGGAAGTGCCTTTGTGATGGTTCAAATTTTCTCGCTTGATCTGAATGACCGATCCAGAGTGTTCAGATCGAAGACCACTGCGCTCCTCAGTTCTTGTCCCTATTTTACGTGATACTTGTTCCCGCGCCTGTTATCTCTCAAACTTTTGATCAGACGGATCATGCCATCGACTAATATATGCTCAATTATCTGAGTTCCATGAATCTGAAGGAACCAGGGCGCTTGGAAGAACTTGATGGCACTTATACGATTCAACAAGTGTATTCAGATTCTCTTTTCACTCTCTTATCCGTAATTGTGTTTTATATTTTACATCGCGTAATGTTCGGATGCACTGAACACAAAAAGATGCATTTGGTCTTCCTATCCGATACCGTATGAGAGGTTGGCAAATCATCTTCCCGATTGACTGTCAAGTCGAAAGACAGTTCCACCGTGATGTCAGAGAGCAAGCCACAGAGCTCTACAAGGACCAACCTGATGCCTTTCAGAAGTCATGTCTATCTTTTCAGGTTGCACCAGCTGAAGTGGAAGGTGTTCTTCTCTCCCATCCCAAAATCAACGATTGTGCAGTGGTGGGAAGAAAAACAGACGATAGGACTGGAGAAGAAGCATTCGCTTTCATCGTCCGTCAATCCGATAGCCTGTCTGAAGAGGAGATCAACGAATTTCTGAAGACTAGGCTAGCAGATCACAAGCAGCTTCACGGTGGCATGAAGTTCGTTGACAGTGTTCCAAGATCACCAAGTGGGAAACTTTTACGACGACTGCTTCGAGATGAATTGAACAAAGAATAAACATGTGACAATGCTTTTAATTGAATGAAGCGTTTAGCCGATATTCTAATGAATATATCACCTGCCATTGACATTACTTTTGTTGTCACAATGACGTTGTTGTAATTGACGTCATTATAATTTGCACCACATTTGTTGCAAGGGAATGCATTTGATGCTACTTTAATTAGCATTGCTTCTGTTGACGCTATTTTAGTTGGCACTGCTGCCTTTGCAAGGGTAGCGCACATGTAGCTCACCCTTCTTTAATTAGCACTGCTTCTGTTAATGTCATTATAATTGGAGCAATTAAAATCTAATAGCAAAGGAGAGAGAATAGATTGAATCAATCAATCACTCGCACGGATTTGGTGCAATTCACACAAATGGATATCTCATCCTCTGCAGAACTCAGCAACTAAAGGCCGTGTCACATCACCTACGTGTTACATGTTACGCTTAGAGCGTCGCGTGAAACGTAAACATGTGCATATTGTACATGTAGGCTAACCATGCAAGTAAACAAAGATGTCTATGAATGGTGTGATAAAGACTTCTTTATCATACTGATTGTTTCATAAAAAATGGATCACCCTTAAACATCGCCTTAACTTCAACTTTGTCTAACTCCGCCAAACTTGAACGAATTTCTCTGAAATTTGAAAGATATGTCAGTTTTGCTTACTAATATCATTGTTGGAAATTTCAAGCATGAATATTGAGTTGTTTTCCTGTTATAGATAAAAAAGTAGTAGATAATTTGATCTTCATTTAGCAATGTTAAACAAAATCATACCTCACTCTTATAAAATTACATTTGTTTCCTTTGTTATGTAATATATTGTTCTACAAGCCAAAAGCTATCAAGCAAAACAAAAATAAAGAAAATCGGTCAATCAGAGCCAGTATAGCACCATTATTCATCAACAATAATGTAACTGCTACATGTAATTAACTGGACTTCATGTTCCATAGCTTCCTGACTTCATTGCGGTGGTGTTGGCAGCACTCCTGATTGCTTTCAGCTAGAAATCTATCTCTTACCGGTTGAAAACAATACAAAGCACAAATGAACAATAACGAGATCGCATTCACAAAAGGCAAAGTGTCAACCTTGCTAGAACTAGGGTTTTCTTTGCGAGCTACAAGCAAACGACTAAATGTCCCTTACACAAATGTGCATCGATGGCATAATGATGATTTGCGACTGTCGTAAAGAGGGCTCTGGCCGTCCACGCAAAACATCCAAACGTAGAGACCGCCTAATTTTGAGATTTGTTAAAGTTGATCCAAGTCTCTCGTTGACTGAGATGGCTGCACTAGACCCTCTCAGATCGAATTATCAGATCAGCATACAAAAAGACGTCTCCGATGAGCAATGAGTCATTGTCACCGGCGAAATCAATAGCATCGGGTTGTCTGGTCTGATGAGGCATCAGTCCGTCTGAAGGATGGTCGATTGAGATTATGGATAAAATCTGATTCCGAGACATTTACAACGTCCCCGGGTAAAAAGAGAGTGGAGAAAGTTAGATCAGTCAAAAATCAACGATATCATCGAATCAATGCCTAGACGAATTGGTAATGTCATTATGACAATAAGGGTAGGGCCACAAAATATTAGCTTCTTAAGAACCGTTACTGTATCATAGCTTATCAGATTATATAAGGACATTTAAATATATTAGGGACATGAAATAACATGAAAAATGCTTTCTGTATCATGCTTATGTTTTATTTAGTCAAATTTTAGGATGATCCACTTTTTATGAAACGAACTGTAGTATTCATAGATCTTCCTTGTCATAGCTGTCACATCCAGATTGACTCCAGTTGAACATTTATCATTTTCAGCGTTTTCACAGAAAATTCACATTTCATAATAGTCTATGACATAATCCCTTTTATCGTATTACATGTTCATGTACGTGTTTAACTGTTGCCCTTTGCGCTTGAAATTTCATCATAGATATCAATAGTTTATTGACCAGATATCTATGGCTTTGAACACGCAACACGTAGGTGATGTGCTTCGGCCTCAAGGAAGAGTACTGATGCGCCTGACAGCTTGGTGTATGGTGTAAATGACAAGTCAGATAACTAATGAAGCAAGTTCCTTATGAGTATCTCAAAGTACTTCTTACTTAGTTAAGCAAATAATGTTGAGTGGATCACTTCAACACTCAAATGACCCATTAATATTCTCAATCCCTTTTTGAATCATTTTTGCTCCTCATGTCAATTCGGTTTTAATATTCGCTCTCAAGCTCTATTGCCTCTTATGGATGATTTGATAGAACTGAAACATTAAACCTGAATGAAAAGCAAGCGGTTCTTGTTTATTTATAAGATCGATGCAAAGAAAATGGCAGTAAGAACATCGAAAACAAATACTGGAGACCAAAGGGAATCCTTTTTCTTGGACAGAAAATTGGATAGTTGTTTCTCTCTAATTATGAAACCTGTAACAAGTTTGATACATAATAAAAGGCTGAGGCGACAGTTTATCATTTGATTTTTAAAATAATTGTCGACATATTTACAGTTACAATGTCCAAAAAGAATAACTGCTCAGGAAGATGTCGAGTGAGAGACGAGAAAACAATGTTTGTTACTGAAATGTGCACAGAGATAATTGCTTTGTCTGTTCTGTTTGGTCTAGAGATGACATTTTTTAATACTGATGGTCACGTCAAGAACTAGCCCAAAGGGAAGAAAGATCAATTTTCCATTGAACGAAATGCAAATTCAAGCCTTAATTCTAACGAGCTAAATCATTGACACCGCATTAAACGTACACGGTCAGTAAAGTTAGATCGTGAGGAGTCGAACGATGTGAATAATATTTGCATTTGGTGAATTTATCACAGAGAAACATTGAGTAAAATATATGCACTGTTCACTTGGCAGATGTTCAGTCTTCAATGTGACAACGACAGCTCGTGCGTCCCCTAATACGACATTCCTCACGCAGCGCGTGCTCTTGGCCAATCACGTAAACCAAAGGGAGACACATCTCTCTACCAATCCAATGGCTGAGACAGAATCGCGCTACCTCTAGAGGAACAGCGGTGGACGATCCATCTCTGTATGGAATATGTGAGATCAAATGTTATTAAAGAATATAAATCTGCTGATGCTATGTGCTTGTCATGGTGGACAGTGGACACGTAGTTACAGACAGTGGTCAGAAATCTGCACCATGTCAATGTCTTTCAAAAGATTCTTGATTTTTATTGGAAAGCTCTTGACTACGCATTTCACTCGCCGCAGCCAGTATTCCAAGTCTCTTTTCAAACCAACGCGTCCTTGGATTTTGCGTCTGCTGACTCCAATTTCTTCGATTTCATTTTTGATTCCTCCACGCTTCGTGCAAAAAGTCTTACACTATTCACTTGACTTGTAATGACTTGCTTAAGTTCTTGTTAGTTGTTTTCACAAACTTTTTGACCGTGCTTTCCAAATAGTGCTCGGCAATTCACCGTAATTTCCGCTCAACTGTTTCCGCAGACGCAAATTTGGTCTTCTCTTGGTCTTCTCCATGATCATGAGCATTGTACACAACCACGTGCATGTATAAGTGAAGTCATTGAACTTCCTCATCATTGATCGATGGAAACGCAATAGATGACGTGAATTATCGTATTTTGACTATTTCTAGACTGACGCTAGACTTGTGGATTCTCTATCGTTTAACCACCGATTAAGTTCTCATCGTGAAACTGACTATAATAAGTCAATATTAGGCAGGAGCTTTGGTTTTCCTCTTTTCTTGAGCTTAAGTCTGGTTCAAGCCTCTTTCTGGATATGTGCAAATCCGTGCAACCAGCACCGAATATGAAGGATGATTCATAGTTACATTTGCTGAAAACGTGAGCTCTTGTTCAGTTTACTGAAACAGTTCTAATAAGCAAGTTTCAATGGATACTGATATTGACATTGCACAACTTTCGCCGCAGGGGCTCGCACATGAGCGGGAAAGTCAGTGCGCGGAACATTTCACTTCTTAAGAATCTGCTTGAATAGGATATCCATTGAAACTCGCTTATTTAAACTGTTTTTGAAAACGGAGAAAAGTGATTTGATGTCTGACACAGATATGTAGCCTTATGGTACAATACCAGAAGAAGAGACGAATTCTAAAAAGCCAATATTCTCTTGTAAATGCTTCAAATGGATCAGTGTTATGTGATGAGAAGACATATTGACAAGGCTATTCGAGTAAAAGGCGCAATACTGCGGCAAGGAATGTTTTAGGAGTTTTGATTTCTACAAAAGAGTATGTCAAATTCTGTCACCAGAAGTCTATCCTCACGAAAATTCCTCATGATTTTTTATGAGATTTTTCTCATTTACATCTCATGAAATTTCATGCGGATTGGAGCGTTTTGGCATGAAATATCTCATCAAGTTTCATGAGTTTCTCATAAAACTCTCATTAGAATATGTATTGTTGCTTTCTCATATTTCCGAGTATTTTTTCTGGTGCACTGTAAACTGTGGGGTACGAAAGCAGGCTGATTTTGACTACGAAACCTATGTACAAAACGAGAATAACAAAATGTACCAAGGCATTATTGTTCGTGTTCATGCAGTACCAAATCGATTGTCTTTCCTATTGGATGATAAAGATTATCCAATAGGAAAAACAGTCGCTTTCGTAGTGTATGAACACAAACAATAATACTTTGTTATGTTTTGTTATTCTCGTTTTGTACATAGGTTTCGTAAGTAGCTTTGGTATTGCACAGTTTACAGTGTGTCTAGTTATTTAGACTTCCACAGTCTCTCCACGATGCCCCGGAGCCTTCCGACGCCATGTCCACAATACTATTTCAGCATTCGTAGTTATAAACCATTATTTGTCATGATAAAACATTGAATTGTGATTGCATACATGTCTATTTTCAACATCTTGCGACTTTCACAGTCATGCTAACTGTATAGTCAAATTATTTATGTATCATTTCGAAAACTGTGTGGCTGATCACTGTGATGTATTCTATATTGTTAATTTTTATCCTTTACAGACTGAAGTTGGGAATTCTTATCGATTGAATACGTTTTCTTATGACTCATTCCTTTCGGATCTGGCATGCCCGCATCATGAAATATTATCCTCTGTCTCATTACCACTCATTATATTCTCATTAAAGTACCATAAGAACATCATGAGTTAAATATTTTCTAATGAGAATCATGAAATTCATGATAATCTCACGAGCTCTCATCAAATTTGTCGTGAGGGTAGTCTGAATGGAGATCTGCTTCGGATCAATTTCGTATGATCAAAGATTTACATCTTCTGCAGCTGTATTTTTGAGATTGAATTGTAGTTTTCTGAATAAGCTCTCTTCACTTGCAATTGAAGTCACACTTCAACTCCCCAATATTTGAGATGGCTAAAACACATAATGAGATGAAATGGCATGACATAGACTATTATAATAAATACTATTCAAAAAATCAATAATAT